>JAHHUM010001772.1:0-135605 GCA_036173005.1 Crenichthys baileyi | reverse complement strand
TCCCCTGGAACGACTCCGGCTCCTCCAACCAGTCCTGCTGCCAGGTTATCAATAATATTCCCATAAAGGTTGGGCATGACCAGTACATCAAACTGGTAGGGGTTTTGGACCAGCTGCAATGAAACACAAGCAAGAAATAGATTAAGGATAAAATATGAAGGATAAAATATGAAACAAGCTAAAATAAAGATAAGGAAAGAAAAAACAACTGTGAAGACCATAGCATTTACTTCTTAATGAAAGAAGCAACAGCAAAATTGTAATAATGTGGTGAGGTAGAAACAATTAGCTCACAATAAAGACAGTAGGAAGAAACATTAAGGCTGTAAATACCTGCATGCAACAGTTATCGATGATTATGGTCTCATATTTGATTTTGGGGTACAGCTCTGCCACCTCTGCGCAACTCTGCAGAAACAGGCCATCCCCTAATTTCCTGGAATAATACAATAGATAAGGATAGACAT
This sequence comes from Crenichthys baileyi, assembly GCA_036173005.1. Classification (NCBI taxonomy): domain Eukaryota; kingdom Metazoa; phylum Chordata; class Actinopteri; order Cyprinodontiformes; family Goodeidae; genus Crenichthys; species Crenichthys baileyi. The sequence continues at coordinate 135,138 of JAHHUM010001772.1, read as the reverse complement.
TGCTGTAATTGTGGTACAAATTATTACCGCAATTTACATAGTTTTAAAAGTTAACAGAAAAAAAAATTAAAAATGAGTCCAAAGTTCTGGGCAGAGAAGGAGGAATTTGTCTTAAAAATGTCCTCACATGATATTTGCTTTGTGAACTGCTGTGACCTTGTTTCGACCCTTCTTAGTGGCGTAGTCAAAGGCAAACTTGGCGATCCGCCGTGATTTCTCCCTGGTGATGATCTTCATACATTCGATCACACCCGCCGTACTCTATGAAACAGTCCCAAAGAGATTATTTAAATTGGAGAACGAAAAAAAGAGGACTAAAAGCATGATGCAAAACGAGCAATCACTATTCTAACTTTGTATGATGGATTTTAAATGCAGTGTTTCTTTTAGAATTCCCTGATGGGAACTGTTTACCTCGTGCTCCAGGGAGCTGTACTCCCCCTCAGTCTGCTCACGAATGATGACGAGGTCCAGGTTGTTGTGGCGAGTGTTGTAGCCCTGCAGGCTGTTCACATGGACCACATTAGCAAACAGGTCTAGTTTACGCCTGGGGAATCAACAGAGACGCACGCTTATTTTTAAATAGAGCATATAAACATTTCTTAAAATAGTATTTGTTTAATGATTACCTTAGTTTCATTTCATAAGATGCCAACTCCCCTTTGTACTCCATTGGTGTGTGAATCTTTCCTAGTTGACAATGAAAAGCATTAAAAATGATTATGGATTACGAGTTACAGCAATAATTTCTTCAGAGGTCTGACCTCAGAGGATGGACGGATGGATAAAATGTCAAATCATGATTTTCTAAGTAACATCCTGATTTGAATTTTATTAATGGTTTCCCAACATAAAAGAGTAACTCTTCTTCACAACTGATATTTAACAGTTATGCTGCCATTCTTACGAAATGAAGAACATTGCATTTAAAACTGTTTTGCCCTAACTCAAAAACAATTTATTTAATTTCATATCGTCCAAATTATTTTTAGAAGGTGCTTTAAAACAACTATAGCTGAAAACAAAGTGCTGCAAATTACTGCAAACTGTAAACATACATTAAAAGAAAAGGCATATATAAATATGACATAAAAACAATAAAAGAATAAACACAATAAAACCATTAAAAACAAACAAGGTCAAACTAAGTTTGCTAATGTTAAAGCCAAAAATATGTCAAGAATGATAATACTGAATAACATTAAAATACACTTTTGCTAACTAACACATATGTAACAGTATCTTGATTATTGTGTGCAAAATTATCACACACCAGCATTCAGACAGTTGTGTTTTAGAGCAGAGAGGATACTGTAAGAGGTATAAATTTGCTTCATGAAGTTCAGAGTGCTTTATACCTGGATAAGGCTTCTATTGTGAAAATTTGCCATGCTGACCCAATAAATAGAAGCATAGACTGGGGAGTTATTGTTGGACAACCCAGACCCTTATGAAGAGCACAAACCTCCAGTTAAATGTTCACTAACTCAACCTTAAAAACTCTTGGAGTTGGTTTAAAAATCCCTGCCTTACGTCATTGTTTTGAGCTCAACTCAACTACAATGTGACTGAGACGATGTGTTTGATGGACAAACATTTGTGGAAACTCTCACAAGGATGAGAGTTTAAAGGATCAAACATAGCACTATGTGGCAGAAATAGAAGATTTCTCAGACTATGAACAGTTTATATTTCTGTTCCACTCTCCCATCAAATTAAAGAAGCAATTTAAAGTATTTTGCCTTTAACAGACAAGTGAATATGATTTGTATACTGTTGACTGAATTCTTCGTTATACTCATGGTGAGAGCTTAGAACATTTTTTGTGGTTGTGAGTTTCTTGGGTTAGGAATTACTTTAAATGTTGGCTGTAATCTAAAGATGTTATTATAATCTGAACAAACGTCAATGTCATGTTTGGGCTGAATCGCGCAAAATTTATAGGTTAATTGTGTTATTTCAATGAGCCCTTTATTAGTTACTGTGTTTTAGTCTTGAATATAAATATTTCTCTGTTGTCTGTTTCTTTTTATGTGATTTAGTTAGGTCTGCGTTTATGTTCATAATGTTGTATAGTTTGCTCACAGCTGTTGCTATATCCCAGCTCCTTTTTTTTCATTGGCTATCAGCAACATGTGTTTGCAGTTGGGTCTGTGATCCACTGCAAACATGTTTGTTTAACTGCGACTAACGTTGAACTGGGTCGGTTCCCCTCATACACTCGCAGTCTTCACCTCCCCACACTAACAGATTTTGTCCCGACTCGCCCTGCCAACTGACCACAACCACTGCAGACTGATGCTGACGTTCCACTGACTGGGAATCTGGGGTAAAATCAGACAGAAAAATGTATGCTGTGGTCCCAGCTCGATGCGTGTGAGCAGACTGAATGGATAGAATGTGCCTTATAGGTGATCTCTCTGCTGTGGAAGCCTGTCAGGATTATCGGCCGCCACTGGATGGATGGAAAGAGCTTTTAAACAGCTGGATAGGGAATAAAGTCTAGAAATACATTGAACTAATCCAGACCTGAAATATATTTAAATCAAATTCCATACTCTATTACACTTTTTAAATCACATATTTTTAATGACAGAAGAACCAAAGAAAAGTGACCGTACCTTTAATGGCCACTCTGTTGTTTCTCATTGAGGTCAATACCTGCTCTAATTTCTCCTCATTGGCCATGTTCTGGACTTCACTGAGATGGAACTCCTCAAATTCAACAGGGATGTCACCTGCCTTAAGATAAGCACAAAAAAATATGCAATTAAGAAAAAAACTAATATGAACTTATAGTACACATACATATAATACTGCATATTATTAGTAAACAGGAGAGAGGAGGTCATTACTTCATTGTTGTCCTTTCTAAAGGTACCTTAAAGACATCCTTGACTGCAGTCATCAGCTCCGGTCCCACTCCATCCCCTGGAACCATAGTGACTTTGAAGGTACTATCAGCGCGGGGTGGTGGGGTTTCTTGTCCACAGAGACTTGCGGAAACACTTAGAGGTCGAGAGGCCAGCTGATGCATGCGGGCGCCTCCCAGGCCCTGAAAGATGTCCGCAAGCACAAAGTTACAGCAACAAATTATTAGTAGATTGCATTTTTCCACCATCACTGTTGCAAATCTCAAAACAACCTCCAAACAACTGGGATTTCCCAACTTTTTCCATCCTGAAAACAAATTGTGTTTTACACAGATCCCTGAAGGGGTTCTCCAAGAATTTTAACCCTTTCTGCATTTTATTTTAGAGATATTAAGTACTTAGATGGCTTAAATTGTTGAGAAACAGCAAGGAATTGCTCTGATATTTAATTATATATGATTACCGGATATTTGCACAAATTACCTATTTGCATATATAACAATTTGCAGTTTTATATAACAACTACAGACAATATGACTTTAGATCTAACAGACTGACTGGTTGTGAACAGTTTAGCAGATTTAAAAAAATAACAATTTCACAGATAAACAGAGCTTGCAGACAGCTGTTGTCCCAACTCTGCAAGTCAGGAGTTTAACTTTCTAATAGACATGGGTCAGCTATCTACATCAAGGTTTAAAAATGTTTTAAGGGTTAAAAAGATAAGCTTCAAGAGTTTAAAATGTTCACCATAACAGTCCTAGAGTTTAGAGTCCTCATAGAGATAACTGAGAAAGTGCAGGGCGTATGGAGTTTTCTCTGGCTGCATGCAGCTTAAAATAATGCTGTGCTGCCCCTCCCCCACATGTTACTGTGCACTGCTGGTCAGCTGGCTTATAAATAAGCCTTTCACACTTTTCACTTGCAAAAGAGGTTGGCCTATCTGGAAACTTAATCATACAAAAGTCTGTGAGTCATGGTTGGAAAACTAAAGAAGTATCACCCTTCACTCTTGTTACAATAGTCCATGTTTTATTTTTTTTCTATTGGATCATCTTAGGCCCCCCATCAAATGTGGGGCCTCTTTCCTCCCCACCACACTCCCTGCCGGTGGTTCGTGTCTCTGCCTGCTGGTGTATTGGTGGTATCAGGGCTGGGCGCTTTGGTGTGTGCTGGCTCACTCCCGGTGGCTGCTTGCAGGGTCCTGGGCCCCTGGGCTCTGTCGGGCCTCTGCTTGGGCGGTTATGTGCCACGGGGGTCTCGGGTCTCTGGGTCCATGGCTGCATCTGCTCCAGCGTAGACGGCTGCCGGCGGGGCCTGTGGGCTCGTTGCTGCAGCTCCCTGGGGCTTCTGCACAGTGGCTGCTGGGTGGTTCCCCTGGGGCTTTCCTTTGTTGTTCTCTGCGGGGGGTTGCGGTAGTCCAGGCGGTGGTTCTCCAAGGGTTCCCGTGTTCAGGGGGGCCTTTGGATGTCTATGGCTTAGATCTCCTCCGTGTCTGTCCCAGGTCCAGGGGGGCAGACCCGTGGCTCCTCACACTCACTATTGGATATTTTATGGAAACCTTGTATACACAGGTGTTTAGATTCAGGTGTTAACAGATACAGAGATATTCTATATTGAGCCACAATTACCACTAAATACATCTTGCATTCATTAGTACCCTGGACTTTTCGGCAACATTGCTGTTGTTATATATGTTTCTGCAGATGTTGTAGCAGTCTTCTAAGGTGTTATCTTGTATTCTCTTCATCCTTCTTTCTCTCCTTTATTATTTTCTCCTTCTCTTCCTTCTTCCCTGACCTCTCTCTTTTTCTTGCTTCTATTTTTTCCTTTTCATTTCTGTCTCCGTGTCCATTGCAACTGAACTAATCCCAAAGCGGTTTCTAATCCATTTCTATCCATTAAGCGAAGCATTATGGTGTTAGCCATAAAGGTCCACTTGTGAAAGTAAATCTGTTGGGCTTCTTCTCTGCACTCAGACAACAATTCTGAGTGCTACTCTGCCAGACAGGACACAGTAAAAAATAAAATAAAATAAAAATAAAGCTATAGCTGTGTGTTAAGCAGTTGATTGCAGGACCGCTACCAGAGCAGATAAACCAACCAATTAACCAGCCAATATCAATTTGATATACACTCAATGTTACTGTGTTAGCAAAGTTTTCTATAGTGTAGTATATCAAATCAAAATATTTCATTTGAAAGTGCATTAAAGGAACCATAGATATAAAGAGAGAGATGGGACGGCTAATGACACTATTTGGAATAAGTACGACCTGTAGCAGGAGCTTCTGGTCATCTTCTACACTGCCATTATTTAGTCTGTCCTCTGCACATCCATTGCTTTGTGGTTTGGCTCATTCACAAGAATGGGACAGGTCCAAAAAAACAACCAGGTCTGCAGAGAGGATCATCAGGGCTGACCTTCCCTTCATCTAGGTCTTGTACAGGTCTAGGGTCAGGAAAAAGGCATCTAACATCTCTGCACACCCCACACATCCTGGATGCAAACTGTTTAGACATTTATCTTGAGATCACTACAGAGCAAGTAGCTACAGAGCGCTATTTGCAAAAACTAGCTGCCACAGAGACCGTTTCTCTCCCCAGACTGTCTCTCTGATGAACAATGAAAACCTTAAAGCCTGAGTAGTCTCCACTTTGAAATGAAATAAGCTTATTTGCACTACTTTTATTTAAAAAAGGAAACATATAGTGGTGTACATACAAATATATGTAGGCTACATCATTTCTTTATTTTTTATTTTATTTCCTCTAAAGTTCATATATTTATAGGTAATGTCTCTACACTATGAGCATGTGAAACTGAAGTCAAACTCTTTGCTTGTGGACTCAATCTTGGTCAATAAATCAGATTCTTATATGTCATATTTAAACAACAGTGGTAAACACAATTAGCCAGTTACTGCTGTAAGTCACCTGTGGGATGTTGCCCCAGTTTAAGAGATACAATTATGAAATAGATTCTACAGCGATGCCTCTGTGATACTGTTAAATAAAAAGATTATCTGCCAAAAAGCCACTGTGGTAGGTAGCTGGATGCAGGGGGGTGAAGGGTGTGGTCATGGGTGTGACTTTGACGTCCCAGCCTGAAACAGGTACGAAAACATTTAATTGTTGAAAATTAAAACTAAGAAATGCTGCTGTCAAGCATTTTACTTTGATCTTTACCAGTTAAATGACAACAGCTGCCACATAAACGAAGCTACCAGGATGACCAGAAGGGTCAGGATAGCATAGAGATACAATACAGGAAGATACTGATGAATTTAGCTCTACTCTGTCAACCAGAAAATGTACAAGAATCCTGTTTTTTGTTAAACTTTCGCAAGTGTTTCTCTGCTAATGCTTCGATGGGGACTCTAGGATAGCATTAACACATGCCACATGTCGATATTTCAGATAGTTTCTATGACAGTCTGGGTTTGACAAACCCCAACACTCAGTTCTAACAGGTGTAATTACACTGTTATCCTGCCGGAATCCTCTCTGCACTCACCTTGACCAATGTTACCAACGTTCCTCTCAAAGCGGCCGCCATCGTTCCAGGTGAAGCCTGACGACTTCTTCTGTGGCAGATTACTGGTACAGTGCCACAAAACGAGAGACAACTCTGCCCCCAACAGGACATATACCGAACGACGTATTTCAGGATGATAATGGTAAGAATAAAGAATTTATTATTATTATAATTATTATTATTGTTGTTGTTGTTGTTGTTGTTGTTATTATTATCATTATTATCATCATTATTATTATTATTATTATTATTATTATTATTACTATTATTATTATTATTATTATTATTATTATTATTATTATTATTATTATTGTTATTATTATTATTGTTGTTGTTTTTGTTTTTGTTTCTGTCGTTGTTGTTATTATTATTGTTATTATTATATGTATTTAAATGAATTTGTTGCTTAAAAGCACATTAAATTAGGCTTGTACTATAAATATTTTTTTTTTAATATCATTGTATTTTTATCATTTGATAATTCCATCCTCGTCTCTGGCTACAGTTTATAGCACTTGTGTGTGTCTCTGTGGTAAACTTCTATTATTATAATATTCTCTTTTTATTATATTTTTACCCTGTGATGGACTGATAGCCTGTCCAGGGTGAACCCTGCCTCTTGCCCAGTGACTGCTGGAGATAGGCACCAGGCCCCCTGCAAGCCTGGATGGATGGATGGGTACAAAATATTTTTTCTGACGTTTTCTATGTGGGTTGTCATAATTGTAGTGTGGCATGTTAGATGTGTATGTATTTAACTTTTTTATTTATGCATTTATTCATTATTTATGCATTCTACTAGACTAGATAGTAGAGGGCCAACCCAAGAACAAAAACCTAGACCCTGCTTAAATTACATGTAACCGTCATATATGCTGGACTGTTCTAACATATGGTCCTGCTTTGATCTACAGTTTTCCATTGTTGCTCTAATTGTATGTTTAGGGTCAGTGTCCTGCTGAAAGGTCAAATTTCTGCAGACTCGAACAGCTGGGAAGATGGATAATAAGCTTAATCCATCTTCCCATCAGGTCTGACTAGCTTCCATTTCCCTGCTGAACAAAAGCCTTCCTCACAGCATGATGTTACCACCACCTTTTCCCCGTGGGAATGGTGAGTTCAGGGTGATGTGCAATGTTAATTTTCCACCACAAAGAGTTTTGCATATGGACCAAAATGTTCAAGTTTTGGTCTCATCTTATCAGAGCACCTTCTTCTTCACGTTTGCTGTGTTCATACATTGCTTGTGACTAACAGCAAATGTTTGGAATGGCAAGAAAAAAAAAAGTTTATTTTTGAAATTGACCTTGATGACCTACTGGAACTATCCTATCTTTTAGGAGGCACATGTCACAGCAAAACTGTTGTCAAATTTTATATGATTGTAACAGTATATTTGCTTTGTTGATGTTCACGCTCTGACAGGATCCTAACTCAAATAGGTCAGGGGGATTACCAGTCCTATTCCAGGCTGGTGATACTTTCTACTTACAGAATGACATAAGACTTTAAAAACGCAGACTGAAAATGCGGTTGAGGCATTCAGCTCTGGCAAGTGTTAAACGGTTAGTATTTTACTCTTATTTGCATATTTAGGTAATTAATTTGGTTATTCATAGTGCTGATTTTACTGGGCCCAAATCAGCCCATCCTAGACCAATGTCAATATTCCCTGAGTTAAGGCTATAAGGAAATTATTTGATGATCAAATCCCGTCCCTTAATATGTTGTAAATTATTTTATTGAATTTATTAAAGTTTTCATTTGATATTAGATTATTGGGGCAATTGCTTTCTTTCTCAGCGAAAACACATATGAAGTGTCTGTGTCCTATAGCAAACATGCTCTATGAAGAAAAATTAGGACACATGAGGCTCATATTGAGAATAACCTTTCACCTTTATTTTATCAATGTTGGATCTTTGGGACGACAGAAATTGCCCTGGAGCCTGAAAGACCATATTTAGGTGAAATTTATCAATATCGCTTCAGCGCTTCGCTACTGGCTGACAGCTGCAGCGTATGATCTGAGTTTACCATATATGGGCAAAGCCAGGCAGAGCGAGAGCTGGGGCCGCTTCCGTGTTTGTGTGATTAGGCAGGGCAGTGCACACAGCCGTAGGAGCGTCTCTTTCTCACCACATTCATTCATTTGAAAGACAAACGATACGCTTAAGGCCAGCAGGAAAAATGCCGCTTGTACTGAGTAAGTCTTCTTGTGACAAAAGCTGAGTGAAGAAAACTGTTTTGGGGCAAAAACTAATGTGCTGTTTCGGCTAGTTATTCAGGTACAGCTAGCTAGCTAGCCTCGCCCATTCCTGTTTTGTTTTTTGACAATTAAGTTTTACACATGAAAAGACGAATCTGACTTGTTAAAATCAAAGCTATGCCTGACCAATGGAGTTTCTCTGAAAGATGATCTGCCACTGAATGCAGCCTATTGGAGGTTTGTTTTTGTAAGTTAACATTAGCTAGCCTGGCTTTAACGTAACGTAGAGGAAATGGTTCTGCTCACGTCGTATTGTTGTGACATGTCCAGACAGGGGCTGTCAGACGAGACGTGGCTGCTGAAACACGCACAGTTTCACACACAAATGTCAAATTTTACTGGTGAAAGCCGAAAGCAACTGACCTAAAACTGTTATTGTGACTTATTTAACTTGCGGAAATCAAATGGATACACCAGCCTGTCAGTTAACATCCGATAATCCTCAATGAGTCATGCATTGTCCAGATGTCGATTTATGACATTGTGAGCTTTTAACTTGGATTAAAGCAGCAAAGAACTGATCAGAAATTAATCTAATATTAATGATCGTAGTATTTTTTTTTTTTGTATTGTACAGGTGCCATGCTTTTGCAATTCGGAAGGGCTTTTGTTTTTTCTGTGTTGTGGTTCAACCCTCAGCTAACCTAAAAAAAAAATCAATTGGATTTACCACCATAGAAAACTCATTTATTTTTAATTCCAAAAGGTGTTTAACAGATTTGTTGTTTTGCTTCAGTAGCTTTATAGTTTATGTAAAGTGTTGCATATTTAATCTCTATTGCATTGTAAACGATCTATCCTTGCCCTAACTTGTTTTTTTGTGTGTGCTACAGAAATAGTTTCTCCCACTAAACTCCTCCATTCTCATGTAGCATTCAAAAGCTTTTGTGAAGATTCCTGTTCACGCCCTTTAAGCCACATTTCATTTAACATGCTGCTTCTGTCAATGACGATTACAAATTTTGTAATCCTTACTTTGAAAGTTGACTGTTTACATATGTATTACTGTTTAGTTGCATATTGCCTAATATGCGTATGGAAACGGATCTCGAGGAATCATAAAAGTATTTGTAATGTACAGGGGTTTGACAATGAAACTGAAACACCTGTCATTTTAGTGTGGGAGGTTTCATGGCTAAATTGGACCAGCCTGGTAGCCAGTCTTCATTGATTGCACATTGCACCAGTAAGAGCAGAATGTGAAGGTTCAATTAGCAGGATAAGAGCACAGTTTTGATCAAAATATTGAAATGCACACAACATTATGGGTGACATACCAGAGTTCAAAAGAGGACAAATTGTTGGTGCACGTCTTGATGGCGCATCTGTGACCAAGACAGCAAGTCTTTGTGATGTATCAAGAGCCACGGTATCCAGGGTAATGTCAGCATACCACCAAAAAGGACAAACCACATTCAACAGGATTAACTGTGGACGCAAGAGGAAGCTGTCTGAAAGGGATGTTCGGGTGCTAACCCGGATTGTATCCAAAAAACATAAAACCACGGCTGCCCAAATCACAGCACAAATAAATGTGCACCTCAACTCTCCTGTTTCCACCAGAACTGTCCATCGGGAGCTCCACAGGGTTAATATACACGGCCAGGCTACTATAGCCAAACCTTTGGTCACTCATGCCAATGCCAAACGTCGGTTTCAATCGTGCAAGGAGCGCAAATCTTGGGCTGTGGACAATGTGAAACATGTATTGTTCTCTGAAGAGTCCACCTTTACTGTTTTCCCGACATCCAGGAGAGTTACGGTGTGGAGAAGCCCCAAAGAAGCGTACCACCCAGACTGTTGCATGCCCAGAGTGAAGCATGGGGGTGGATCAGTGATGGTTTGGGCTGCCATATCATGGCATTCCCTTGGCCCAATACTTGTGCTAGATGGGCGCGTCACTGCCAAGGACTACCGAACCATTCTTGGGGACCATGTGCATCCAATGGTTCAAACATTGTATCCTGAAGGCGGTGCCGTGTATCAGGATGACAATGCACCAATACACTCAGCAAGACTGGTGAAAGATTGGTTTGATGAACATGAAAGTGAAGTTGAACATCTCCCATGGCCTGCACAGTCACCAGATCTAAATATTATTGAGCCACTTTGGGGTGTTTTGGAGGAGTGAGTCAGGAAATGTTTTCCTCCACCAGTATCACGTAGTGACCTGGCCACTATCCTGCAAGAAGAATGGCTTAAAATCCCTCTGACCACTGTGCCGGACTTGTCTTGGGAATGACATATACGAATTGATGCTGTATTGGATGCAAAAGGAGGCCCTACACCATACTAATAAATTATTGTGGTCTAAAACCAGGTGTTTCATTGTCCAACCCCTGTATATGCTGCAAGAAATCGACTATCCTTTTTAAGGATTGACTTGGCAATGTACAGAAAATTCAATTCAGTTTTATTTATATAGCGCCAATTCACAACACATGTCTCAAAATGAGTGGTGGTAAAAGGTAACATGAGTCCATTGTGGCAACAAGTCTTAAAATAAAGACTAACCTTTTTAATTGTCCCGGAAACTTTAAATGGACTGAATTTCTGTAGCGCTTTTTTAGGCGTACTGACCAATCAAAGCACTTTACACTAGATCCCCATTCACCCAATCCCACCCACAAACGTGCACACCTAGGCAATATGTAACAAGTTGCCAAATATTCGTTCCATCGTTTTCTATCTGCATGTTATTCCTGAAAGAAAAGTTAGATGTAATAAATTCTACAGTAAATGTAAGATGTACCAATCAGATTTTTTTCCTCTTAATTCACCATGTTGACGTTTTTAAACTGTCTTTAGGGTCTTATATTGGTGGTTGGCATTACTAAAACATCAGTTTCTGTACATATTCCCTTGATAAGGTAGATCTGTACCTGAATTCGGCCAGCATTTCCGAACCCAGCGTGTTCCAGTGACAGAAGTTGAAAGTTATAAAATGTATGTCAGAAAAAGAGGAAGTTTTTGATTTGCTGATCAGCTAGTCACTGTTCACAGCTGATCAAACTGTAAATCAGCCGATTAACAACCAGTATTTCGTCAATCTCTTGTAAATTTGTTTAGGTATTAGCACCTCTGACTCCTGGTAACATGTTTTTCTTTTTCAGAGCAAGTATTTGCCAGCCTCCCCCAGATGGAGAGGGGAGTTGCGAAGGTAATTGGTGGCGATCCCAAAGGAAACAATTTCCTCTACACCAACGGCAAGTGTGTCATCATAAGAAACATCGAGGTAGTTATTTTTCTCATTAAGCTTTGCTAACAAATGATGCTGGTTTGTTTTGCCAATACCCTTCACTCGTGAAAATGAAGGGAACTGTTCCTTCTGTTGTACTTCACAAGAAGTTGTGAAGTACAACCGAAGTATAACTTCATGGTCTCTTTGCTAAGTTTGGTTTACTGTCCCTCTACATCATGTTGTTGTGTTGCACTCTAAAATCTCATTAACACGATGATGGTTTGCTTTGTTTAGGCACTCCTTTTGTCCCAACGTGCTCTGGCACACTGGTTAAGCTAAATTAGGTGTAACTTGGTTTTGTACTTAGCTGTGCTTAAGATTGACATCAGCATGTATTGAACGGAGTACATCACCTTTTCAACTCATTTTCAGCCAAAGCAGTATTTTTCCTCCATGCTTCACAAAACCACATTTATTATAGGTTAATTTTTTTTATTTTGGGTTTTCATTCTTTGTGGGTTAGATTAATCACTTTTAAGTATTGTCTGTCCAGCTATTTCTTCAACAACCTGATATTTTGTTTGTCTATTCAAGAATCCAGCAATTGCGGACATTTACACTGAGCATGCTCATCAAGCTACTGTCGCCAAGTATGCCCCCAGTGGTTTCTACATTGCATCTGGAGGTACAGAGCCCTTTTAAACAAATGTATTGCCTTGTACTGGTGTTTTTTGCTGTTTTATTTAAATAACATTTTCTGGCCTTTCAGATGCATCAGGGAAGATCCGTATCTGGGACACCACCCAGAAGGAACACATGCTCAAGTATGAGTACACCCCTATTTCAGGGAAAGTCAAGGACATTGCGTGGACAGAGGACAGCAAGAGGATTGCAGTTGTAGGCGACGGACGAGAGAAGTAAGAGCCAAAGTTTAATCCTAGATTTCTAGAATAAAGTGATTACACATGGTTAAAGATGAACTGTGGTATAAAATATTGAAACCATCCAGCCAAAAGCTAAACAAGGACCTCTTTGTCCTCCGACCCACAAGCCAGAACAGCTGAGTGTATGTCTCTTGTTGTAGGTTTGGTGCAGTGTTCTTGTGGGACTCTGGTTCATCAGTGGGAGAAATCTCTGGCCATGCAAAATTAATCAACAGTGTAGACATAAGACAGAAACGCCCCTACCGCCTTGCTACTGCCAGCGACGACACCTGCAGCTCTTTCTTTGAGGGACCTCCCTTCAAGTTCAAATTCACGCTAAGGGTAAGCTGGTTTGTTTTCCTTTACGTCTTCAGCATCTGAATTCTTTTAGAACAGGATTATTATCTCAAAGCTGTCTCACCCTGGTGGCTTTTAACAGTGATGCCTTGTGTGTGCTTCAACTTTAATAAAATCTCCCCCCACAAAAAACGCTTGGTGTGGGGTGCCCCAAATGCATTCATTCGGATTGGGGCGGGGGTTTGGTTTTCCCCAGTCGGGGCCCCCCAGGGTTTTTTTCCTATTACTCAAAAGAAAAGCGGGCCGCTTTGAAACTCCTTTGGGGTTAGGGTGGTTTTTCCTCCAGCATAGTTTCCCCACTAGCCTCATTTTAAATGTTCTTTTTAAAAAGGGAAACTTACGTTTTTACCAGCCAACATGGACTAAAATGAGGAAGAACTGACTTTCCGCTTTTTCATTGGGAAGGGGGCCCTTCACACATCCATTTTTTTGATTTTGGGGGATAAAAAATCTCTGTTTCCAAAAAAACTTTCAAAAACAAAACCCATCTCCCAAACGCGTAAGTCGAAACATTTAAATGGGGTAAATTTTTTTCTGTTATTTCTGCCCCTTTTACGGCTAATAAAAACTTAAGATTAGAATATTACATCAGACCAATAAAAACATTTTAATGCAAAAAATTGGGGGCCCAAATTGAAACGTCTTTTTTAATCCCTTCCCGCAATGATTATTTTCTAAAGCTGCTGAGAACGTTTTCAAAAATTTGGCCTGTTGGGAGCAAAAGCCTGCCCACCCCCCCAATCCAGAGAACCCTCGGGGAATTTTTTAAAACCCCAAACACAAAAAGATTACAGAATTTCCTTTTTTTTAAAACGGTTTCCAAAGTCTTTTTTTTAGCGAAAAAAGTGGGAAAATTTAAAAAAAAAGAAACTCTGTTTACAAGGGGAATGTAAAGCTTTACTTCAGTTCGTGAGATTTCCTAAAGACTGCCAACACTTCTCTGACCGAGGGTGAAAGCTCTAAAGCGGGTGCCCACTTTCTGTTTTGGAGATCAAACGGGTCCTGAAAATTTTTCGAAATCCCCAACACAACTGTTTTTAGATTGTTGTTTTTTCCTGAATCACATTCTTTCCCCAGCTCGGGAAAAGGCCCGGGTAAGAGGGCCATTTTTATTAAAGGTTTTTAGGGGGGGGGGGATGATCAAAATGTTGGGGGATAGTAACTGGGGAAAAGGGACGGGCCCTTTTGGGGCCCAGCCCTGCAGTAGGGGAATAAATACGCAGAAATTTTCTGTTTTATCAAATTACCCTTCCAAGTCTTGTTTTTTGGGCTCGCCCTGGGTTCAAGCCTAAAGGGAAAAGCATTCATTTTTTAAATGTTGGGGGGAAAATTGGTTTTTCCGGGGGCCTTCCTCGACATTTTTAAACCCCTTTAAACCGATGCGAAAAAAAAAGTTTTCTTCAGTCTGTGATGGCAACGACATTTTGTTGCAAGGAAAACTTGAAATGCTTCCATATGGGTGTTTTCCCACAGACGGGAAAAAGGGATGGGAATTTAAAAAATTCCCCGATCAAAGGTTATCAGTCGGCAAATTCCCGGGCCATCCAAAATATTTTAAATACATCTCTAGGACATTTTCTAAAAAATTCCTTTTTGGGTGGGTTTTTGAAAAGGGGAAACCCTTGAGCAATAATGTGCTTTTGTTTTTCCCTTGGTTCGGGCCCCCCCCTACCTACTATTTTGACCCCAAAAGGTTCGGGGGGAGGATTTATTCCCCGGAAAAGTCCTGGAGGGATGGTAGGGCTTAAATACATCAACTATATAATATGGATGGGCAAGGGGTTTTTTAAAACCCCACTTGAAAGTAGCACAGTTTTTACAGTTTTGAATTATTTGGTGTTTTCTTTAGTCAATTCTGTTTTTTTTTTTTTTTGCATTAAACTATTTAAAAAATGCGGTTTAAGTGATGGATCTTTTTGTTTTCTAACCCTTCTCCCTCTGGTCTCCCTTGTGACTGCTGCAGGACCACAGCCAGTTTGTGAACTGCATTCGTTTCTCTCCAGATGGAAGTCGACTAGTCACAGCTGGAGCTGATGGCCAGGTCGGTTGCCAAATGGAGTCTGTGGGCATGTAATTACATGAAATTAAAAAGCAATTTGGACGATGAAAAAACAGACGATCATTTAATTAAAGCACAAAACATCTTTTAACCATTTTTATGAAGAAAGGCTTCAGGCAGATTGTTGAAGTTGGTGTAATCAAAAGAAGAAACTATAGCTGTTTACTAATAAAGCAGTCTTGTGTAAAGTGACTTATTAAAATGTATTCTCTGCAAGGTTTGTAGTCAAACATAAACATTCATACCCTGGTGCAAATGCAAGTAATGCATCAGTAAAAATATTTAAGGATATGAAAGTAGAACAAAGTCAAAAATTAAAGTGAAGGAAGTTTAGACTTTAAGGGGCAGTTTTAAAGAAGTGGTGGGGCTTGTTAGTGTTTCAGGCAGGATAAGCTCTGCTTCAGTAGGAGTTTAAACGGACATCAGTCAGTCATTTAAAAATCAAGTCTCTATGCTTATAAATCCCTGTAGTTTAAAGCTGTGGGGTGTACTGCCACACTGAGCTGGTTTATCAGTCCCAAAAGGTTAAGCTCCAGATGTTGTCAATGGTTGCTCTGAACATTTTCTTTTTAGAGTAACACCAGTTTTCATGTTTATGCTGTGTTCTGATTCACGTCACGCATATATCTCTGCTGCCCTGAAGCAGAGAAATACTTTAGGGCCAATCCCTGTAGCCTTTGGCCAACATCTGCATTCAGGCTTTGCTAGTAATGGTAAATGCTTCAGCTGTTCAAAAGGTTAAATTGTCTCCGATATCAACATTAGGGTCAAAACAACGTATACAAAATTCTAGTTTTGTAAAGGGATTTTTTTTTTTTTTGGCTTCTTGGTGATCTGCAGATATTCATCTATGATGGAACAACTGGTGAACGCGTAGGATCACTGGGTGGAGACAAGGCTCACAAAGGAGGAATTTATGCTGTAAGTCCTTGGGTCCTTAAACAAAATGTTGTGGTTACACAAATAGGAGAAATGATGTTTGTACCTTTTTATTTTTTTACTTGTTGCCTGACTTTGCATTAATTTGGTTAGAAATGTAGGTTTTGTTTGTCAGAGCCGGTGTTCCGGACCTTCTGTATACCAAGCTTCTGAAAACAGAAAATAGCCAATTTCTTAGTGAAATCATAGAACAGGTTTTCTAAACGTCCAGTCTTAGTTGTAAAAGTAGAAGTTTTTTTTTTTTTTTCCAGTTGACACCATGTTGTCCTGTTGACTATTCACAATCACCTAAACATGCTTTTCAAATTTTGTGCACATACTTGTTAAAATTCTTTATTTTTTTAAAAACCTCTGCCTCATGACCTGCAGGTCAGCTGGGGCCCTGACAGTTCCCAGCTGATCTCTGCCTCAGGGGATAAGACCGTGAAGCTCTGGGATGTTGGCGCAGGTACGGCTGTCACCACCTTCAATATGGGCTCTGATGTGACTGACCAGCAGCTGGGCTGCTTGTGGCAGAAAGACCACCTCCTCAGCATCTCTTTGTCAGGATACATCAACTACCTGGACAAGAACAACCCTGACCGACCCATACGCACAGTCAAGGTCAGTCTTCAGAGTTTATGGGTGCTATGTGTAGGTAGGGAGGTTCTTTGAATGAAAGTTTACGCCTATAGAAGAATTGGTAACAGAGGCAAATTTATTTTTAGAATGAGTAGGGACTCCATTTTGACAGTCTTGTTAATGGATCTCTTAATCCAAGCTGTTTAACTGTAGCACAGAGTGGTTAAAACTATAATCTTTTCATTAAAGTCCCAGTTCTTGTAAATGTAAGCATTTAGCATGCTGATCACACAGGCAAAACGGTCACATGGCTTTTAAGGGAATTTGCCGTTACCTCTGGGACGAACCTCCAAAGTTAAATTAGTACAACCTTGTGCATACTCTAAAAGGTACATCCGTCTGTTCTACAGGGTCACACAAAGTCCATCCAGTGTCTGACGGTTCATAAAGGCAATGGCCGATCATACATCTACTCTGGGAGTCACGATGGACACATAAATATCCTTTCACAGTATATTAATGTGAAGCTGACTTCTTTTGAACAAAGCTTGGTTTCTGCAGAGTCATAAGATACTTAAACTAAATTTGTCATGTTCTAAATGTACACATTTGTAGTTTTTAAGAAATGCACAGGCAGCATTCATATGTTGTAGCTGGCTGTGGTTTGATGGATGCTGGGATCATCCTGCAAGGCCACTGTTGCAGGGCAAGAGACAACCCTGCAAGGAAATGATCTCTGGACATTCTAGAGTTCCAAAGCTATCTAAATTGAAAACATGCAAAATTAAGGATGTACACTTAAATGTTTGATAGTATTTTAATTGAGACAAATTTGAATCATTAGCTAGTAAAAAAGGTGGTGGACCATGGTCACACTGATAAGATTGTTCAGATGGTATTAAATGACATTGTATTTCTCAGATGGTGGCTCAAAAATAAGAAATATCAGTCTGAACATTGGTCTTCAGTTTGAAATAGAAATGTGCAATATTCAGTCTGGTTTTCAATTTAAAGACACTTGTTTCTCCATGGTCAATTTCCGTGCTGCTCCCTTAATGATCCCCTAGCTTTCCTGCAACGTTACCCTTACATGTTGGGCTCAGGCCTGTTATTTTTTTCCCAGCAGATATCACTTTTGCAGGTAATTTCCATCTCACTCTCCAGTCCTCCTTTTTTTTTTTAAGAATTTTTTGGCACTAGAGGCCTTTATTTTGGATAGTAGGCAGACAGAAAGGAGGGGAAAGAGAGGGGGAGACATTCGGCAAAGGTCGCCGGGTACGGGACTCTAACTCGGGACGGCCTCTTCAAGGACTATAGCCCCTATATGTGGTCGCGCGCTAACCCCTACGCCACCAGCGCCGCGCCTCCAGTCCCCTCTTTTCATCTTGTTTTTCCAACTCTTATATGTGGTTGAGTTCCTGCCTTGCTAACCATAATACGCTGATATCATGCAAGTGTGCTGTAAGTTTTAATTTTGAAAACCGATCTGGATAGGCTTAATAATACCCACTTCTATCAGCTGGGTATTGCTTTAGAGATGGACGTTGCAACTGGTTTTCGTTGGAAGCAAGTTAATCATTTCTATAGGATTACAGTAAGTTTAAAAGCAGTCCTTTCCTGCAAAACGCAGGAAGTCCAAACTGAGCTCTTTACCACAGCACTTCTACTCTGACTGATCAGTTGGATTTTGTTTTCAATGATGATGGTTCATGGTTACTTTATTGATACCCAGAGGTAGATTTGTTTTGCAGTGGTTCAAACATAAATAAGAGCATCTCAACAAAATCTGAACCCTTCAAATAAATAAGTGCTCCATAAACTAAATTAATGCAGGGCACAGAAGAGGAGAGCAAGACATGAAAATTGGATAAATATGCAAGATCTAAAATCTTTAGAAAACCTAAATAATCTAAACTTAATAAATCTCTTAATTCTTTAAGAGTGGCAGTATATTGCTTAGAAAGCTGAGTTTTATAACTCATGCTTGAAATGTTCTCTCCTTGGTTATGTGGCTTTTGGATCAAGTCATTTGCACTGGGGTCTTTTCTGTTGGTCCAACACTTGGCAGAGATTTGGTGGACTGAAGGATGCCTCTTGACTTAAAAAAAGAAAAGGTCACAATTATCAAAGAGTTATAGATTTGTGGTGTTTTCCTTAACATCCGTCTCACATTACTGGGATGCAGAAACTGGTGAGAATGACTGTTTCTCAGGGAAAGGCCACAGTAACCAGGTGAGCAAGATGCAGGCAGATGAAGCCAATGAGCTGGTGACGTGCAGCATGGATGATACGCTCCGCTACACAAGCCTCAGCAAGAAAGAGTACAGGTGTGGACTGTTTTATCTTCCTCAGTGAATGCTGCTTTAATTGATCCTCTTTATTAATTAGTTCTGTAGTTTACTGAACACTTTCTAATGGGTGCCCTGCAGCTTTTAGCAGCTTCTTTAACTGTTAAATGTTTGCACAGCATGTGTTTAAGTGAAACACCTCTCTTGATTGGATCATGTTCATGAGCCAACATCATGTCTAACTGTTGGAGCTGGTTTCCCTCGGTTACAACTCTTATCTGATGGCTTTGCAGTGCCTCTGATGTGGTGAAGATGGACTCGCAGCCTAAAAGCATTTCTGTATCAGGAGGGTTCACTCTGGCTGTGTGCATTGGTCAGGTAATGACCTCTGTTTTTGGTTGTGGTTACCTTCAAGCCAAATTGATTGTTTCAGCTAACTTAAAAATTTGCATGTGTTTCCATTAAATGATTACTTTTTCCCCCTTAGCTGGTCCTGCTGAAGGATAAGAAGAAAGTCTTCACATTGGACAATCTTGGTTATGAAGCAGAGGTTGGGGCCATCCATCCTGGTGGGACCACTGCTGCTGTCGGTGGAAATGTGAGTAGAAACATGAAACCCTATAATCCTCCCAGAAATGTAACAAAAGGCAGCTATTTGCTGTTTTTATGAATGCATTTGATTTGTATACTGAGTTCAGTGAGCATGTCTCTTATTTTATCAGAGCTTGTTACATTTGAAATGTTTCCCGTCTGTTTTCAGGATGCAAAAGTCCACCTTTACTCAATTCAAGGCAGCACTCTGAAGGACGAGGGTAAAACTCTGGAGGCTAAAGGGGCCATAACTGACATGGCCTACTCTAACGATGGAGCCTATTTAGCCGTTATTGATGACAAGAAAGTTGCTACAGCATACTCTGTGGCTGATGGATACTCGGTAAAACTGGCAAAGCTAGATTAGCCAATCAGTGTGTGAGATTGATTTTAAACACTTTTTTTTTTTTCCTCCCCACCCCAGGTAAAAAATGAGTTTTATGGACATCATGCCAAACCAGTGAGTCTGGCCTGGTCACCTGATAATGAGCACATTGCAACTGGTGGGATGGACATGATGGTTTATATCTGGACAATTGGTGATGCAGACAAGAGGATCAAACTTCCAGGTTAGCGATACAAGTGCACAGTTGCATTCCTTATTCTAGTCTCTCATGCATGAGCCTGCAGCGATATACATCACATCTTTTTATTCTGTTCAATAATTAGGGTTGGTTGACTAACTTTAAGCTGCGCACCTTTTTTTTAGTTTGGAGGCTTTTCTCGTTGTTTGGACTAGAAAAGCCTAATCTGTTTAGCTTCGCAGCAAAAGGCTAAATAAGCCGCTCCCTTAACAGAACCACCATGGTTCATTTTACTGTAAGGCCAAACGATTTACAATTCAAATTACTATGATCTGACTTCTTGCTTTACTTGGTACAAGCTCTCCTCCAAAGGTCTAGCTGAGCTACATTACATGAACTGTTTCAATCGATTTGTTTTGATAAGAAATTTATATAGTTTAAAAAATAAATAAATAATAATGTACTTTTGGCCATTGCTAAGGTCAGAAGATTTATCCCATTACCTGTGTGAACTTTGTCAAATGTGTAAATCAAAGCTGGTTAAGCCTCATGAATGGCTTTGAATAACAAAAGAAATATTTCACCTGGGTTTTAAAAACATTTCCTGTAACACTGCGAGAGTTTTTACACGGGCCCTAAAAAGGGCATTGATCTTTGACTACTTTTTTTAGTCCACAAATTTAATCCACTGTGTGGTAAGTCCTCGTCATTTCAAACTAGACTAAAATCACTACAAACGACAACATTCCATTTTAGTCAAAAGACTGACTGAATCTAAAAAATGTGCTGCCGAAATAATACTGCTTCAGTGATATCCCTGTTTTAAAGTACTGAAAATTTGATATCAATCTCTTAGACTAGACAAGTGGACTACATGGTGTACCTCCCGGTGTGCTTCAGTGGAAAAAATGCCTAGTAGTCATCTCTGCATAAAAATGAAAGGAAATGTTTGTTTTAGTTCAATGCCATCATTTCTTATGATCTCTTATTTTCGTCTACAACCCATATAAAAGGCAGATATGCCCTTTTTTATGCCATCTTTTGATTTTAAGGAGAATTGAGGTGTCTGGTCTGATGCAGCAATGTTAAAAAAAAAAGCGGTTGTGTTCCTGATGACTTCAGGACTCGCTTGCTAAAGGAGCTGGAGTTTATCCCAGCTTGAGCCGGTTAAATGCTTTATAATGGATATATAACGCAACAAATAGTAAGGCTTCTCATTAGAATCCCGCAGCACCATGATGCCACTATTTACCTACATTTGTCCTAAGGAAAGATGCATGAATTTTTGGCAAAAAGCTGAGCTACATTAAAAAATTAAATGTTATGGTAAAAATTAAAATCAGTTGAGTGTGTATATAACAGATTAAATGGTCGTTGCATATAACTGATCGGAGATTGAATCAAAAGTCTAATATTTGCTGAATTGTGATGGATAATTCTTTAAACCTTTTCTGGCATGGATCCCTTTTTTTGTGACGAGATCATCTTGCTTTGCTATCTGCAGATGCTCACCGTCTCCACCACGTCAGCAGCCTGGCCTGGATAGATGCACACACTCTGGTCACCACCTCCCACGATGCCTCTGTCAAGCAGTGGACAATTACATACTGAGCTGCAAGCAAACCTTCACATCTCCAGGGACAAGGACTACTGTAGAATTCAAGCTTTCTATTTTTATTTTTCCCTAATTTACTGTTAAACATTGAAACTTTGGTCTATGCTGTAACATCTAAATTGTAGATGGTTATGTTGGCGATGGCTTCCAGAAAACTATTGCAATTACTTTAAGTCAAGAATGAAATGTTGAATTATAAAATGTAACCATGCGTGCTTTTACACCTCTTCAAGGACACCAAGATGTTTGTAAAAACATTGTAATCATTCCATAGTTGACCAGAATCCTTTTCTGTGGTTAGGATCTGTGCATCCGGCCTTTAAAGAGAAACCAAAAGTCTTTTAACACACAGCAAAATGTTTCAATAAAATAAAACCTTTTGGTTACATTCCTGAAATGAATTGGACCCTGCAGCAGCTGTGCTTCATTTTATTTTCCATGTTTTGCAGGTTTTTGTAACATTTATTTTTTGGTTTTGATTCACTACTCGCCTGTGGGACTGAGAAGCAAATAGGAACCGAATGAACAACGAATACAATCAGTGCTGTCTTTTATTGTCTGGTCTTGTGTGGTTAGTGTTTTACTTGTCTCATTCTTTTTGTCTTATGAATCAACTTCCAAAGTGGAACTGGTTCATAAATAATAAAAATTAACTTTTTATGCATTCATCTTTTTGCGCACTACTCTTTAACACCTTTTGATGTAGACAACATACACTGTTGTACACTTTGTGGTATTTTGCTATCTGTAGATTTTTTTTTTTTTTTTTTCCCTTAAGACTTTTTATGTTAGAATATTTGTGAAAGGTTAATTTAGTTCAATTAAAAAAAAAAAGTGAAATTCTTCAGGTTAAAAGGAGTAATTCAGGAGTGACATGTCCTTGATACTTCTGGAGTGGCTCTTGAGGCACTGATTGCAGCTGCAGTCCACACCTTATAAACTTCCCCCAAACTTTTTAATTTGGGATTTGGTTTGAAATCGTCTCAATGCTGCAGTTATTCCTGCTGACTGTGCACACTTTTTTCCTTCCACTCAACTTTCCATTATGAACACCTGACACCTTTGCCTGTTGCTTACAGAACTTTTGTGGAAGTCAGCAGTCTTTCCCATGACTATGTAAGACAACATTTCTGTATTTAAAAATCTGTTTATCATGTATCTTATGTAATCACATTTTCTGAGAAACTGAATGTCGTGCTTTGCTGTAAGCCATCATCAAAATGACAAGATGCTTCAAATCTATTACTGTGTAAAGTGGCGGTATGAATTTCATGTTTTGAGTTACCAAAAAACATTTACAAGGACATTCTAAAATATTGATATTTTGTACTTGCTCTTAATTTTAGACATAGCTGACCAGGAACAACTCAACTCTTTTACTGCGGTCTCTGGGAAATGTGACCATTGTTGCAACCGAATAGCTCTGCTGTTGGTTTCAGGTTTCTTGTCAATCAACCAGATGCAGCAGGACATTAAGGTCAAGCAAGCTCTCTTTTAAACTAAGCCTTTTGTAAAAGCAGATTTGTGCAGGTACTAGTTTTTAGAGTCGTGTCTTCTAATTTGTCATGCATTACAATACCAGAATGCTGCTGTTAAAATGGTTTTGTCATTTTTCTTAGTTCTTTTGTGCTAAAAAGTAACCCTGTGGTGATTCCATTATTTGTTTTGCTGGGGCTCATATAATTCACATGTGAACTGAACATTATATCTCGTACTCTGTGACATTCTTGATCTTTGTTTAATCACCCCAACTGCCTGATAAAATATATAGATGAAGGGATTTTATGGCTAGGTTGATTCAGCGCTTTTAGATGCCTTGTGAACGTGTATTGACACGGTCTCTATCCAATCAAGAGAAAACAGATGATTATCTAACATTTGGCCCAGTGAGAACTGATTACTCTGTATTCCTTAAAAGCACTGGCAGGAGTACGCACAATAAAATGTGCACAGTAGACACATTTTATCATTACAGTCCCACCCAAATCTGGATTTTACGATGCTTTGCGATAAGATGTTTGTGATAAGATGTTTGTGGAGTCAAACGGATGACATTCAGCACAACTGCTGCTCTGTATCCTATGAACTATGGATGCATCATTTTCAACTTTGTCCCAGTATTCAGCAGTGATCGGCTTCAGCAGCTGCTGGAGATACAAAAAAAACCCCAAAAAACATGAGTTTTCAAAAGATTTAGATTTAAAATGATTTCGATCCAAACAAGAAAGTTGTCTCTAAAGAGAAAGCCAACTTTCTTTAGTTAATAAAAGATTTTTTTTACTTACATTTTATTAAAACCAGCACCCTTATCAAGTCAGGACTCTGGCTGGGTCCATCCAAAATGTTAATGTCACTTCTAGAAGCATTGGCTAGGGGTATGAATAATTCTGGACTTATCTGTAAGTCAATAAAAACTGAGTTTTTTAAATTCCACAAATGCTTTCTGGAGGATTTCATTTACCCTAAGTGGTGATGCACCGATCAACTGTAGAGGCGCACACCAATATATAATACCTTCAAGTAATAAGACATTTCCTGCATTTTGAAGTTTGAGAAACATCAATAAATAAATTTTTGCAGTCAAATGGGAATAATCCATTGTCTTCACCTGTTATCCTAGCAGGGTTGCAGGTGGGCTGGTGTCTCAGGTGGTCACTGGTGAGGTACACCCTGGAGATAATCGCAGACAGCCATTCACACACCTAAGGGCAATTTAGCGAGACTAATCCAATCAGTAAATACAGCTAAAATGAAAAGGGCATGACAAAAGAACTGAAGAAAAAATGTCTCCAAACAGATGTTGAAATATCCCCAAAATATTTCAATACTAAACTATGACCTTGATAAATCACGTTATCTTTTACTTGGCACTTTACTGTAACACACATTCCTGATACTTGACAAAACAGACTGCTAGATACCAAAAGAAAATACATGAATGGCACTCTCTTGAGTTTTTTTCTTTCGCAGTAGGTACTGTATATAGTTGCTCGAGGTGGAAAACAGCTACAAGTTTGTCAGAAGGGTTATATTTCCCCTAATAATATTTATGCACAGTTTGCTACCAGAGGAGCCAGTAAACCAAACTGACGAATCTCAGCATGTGATGAGTTCTGGGTGGTCTGATGGCTCACAGCTCCCTGAAATACAGGAGGCCTTTAAAAGCTTGACTTGAACAGAGCAGGTTTGTGTTCAGAAGATGCCAGGCTGGGGTTCCTCAAGCATCCTGCAAAGTCAACACATAAAAGGCAAGTAGAGTATTAACTTGTGTCGAGATTCGCTTACCGTATGCTGGAGAAATCAAATCATAGTTACAAGTCACAATGAATTTATCCTTTTAGGTAGGGAAGGCTTTACAGGAGGCACATCATGCTTACTTTGTTACTATTAGTTGTGAATAATGCACTGTATTTAGAATAAAAACATACATAAGAAATAATGGTCAGTGCTTATTAATGAGTGTTAAAGCTTTCAGTCATTTTTGCTATGAAGCCTACATGATGCAGCTTAACAGAGCAAATGATTGACTTAACTGTTACAAAGGTGGGCTCCTGCAGCTGCACTCTGGTAACACTGTGCCTCCAGTCACATTAGGCTCAAATTCAGTCAGTAAATTAAGTTAGCCAGCAAGTTCTCATGTGATAAAGCTGTCGTCTTAATTAGATGCCTAAAGCAGCTTTGTTTGGGGTTTTTGCAGGACAGGGAGAACCCAGAGAAAGCGGAAGGTCAGCTTTACTTTTCATGTTTCTTACTTTTTATATTCTCATATATTTAAATCTAGTTTTGCTCCATAGTTAATGATGCTGTTGTCAAATGCTTACGACCGAGCCCCAGAGTTTTTTTCTATAATTTACTAAAACTTTGTTTAGCCAGGGCTGCTCCAGCTCTCCATGTGAAGTCAATGTTTAACACAACTGTTGGCATTTGATTTTATGGGCACTACAGAAAGTAATGATCTCTGAGAATAAGGATATCTCATGGGCTGTGGAAAGAACTTTGTAATGTTGACAATATTCAAACAAAACGTTCAGTGATGGAAAGCCAGTGGAAACAAAATTCAGCTGATAGATTCCAGATGCTTCAGCAATATTGTCCTTAATAGACAAAACACAGCACTATTTCATTATTTCTGTGAACACAGAGATACAGTGCCTCTCACAAGTACTCAAACAACTTAAACATTTTAACATGTCACGTTATGAACGAATGAATGAATGAACGAATGCCTTTTATTGTCACTATACACATGTACAATGAGTTTAAAAATTCATTTTACAGAGCAGACATATACATAAAACATAGCAACATGAGACAGAAAAATGCAAACATGAGAGCAAAGAAATGAAGTTCACAGTTCACAGTATTAAATATATTGCACAGGTAGGTAAAAGGGTTAGGTTGAGTGGTTAGGTATTGAAGTCAGTGCTTGCACAAGTTCAGAGTGTTATGGCTTTGGTAATAAACCTGCTCTTAAATCTATTTGTCTTTGTTCTGAAGCACCTGTTACACGTCCCTGAGGGTAACAGGTCGAACAATTCAAAGCCGCGGTGGCAGCTGTCCTTGATGATGTGTTTTTGCTTTCTTGAGGCAGCGGGAGGTGTAAATGTCCATTACGGAGGGGAGTGGGCAGCCAATTATCTCCTGTGCTGCAGTAGCTACTCTCTGAAGCCTCTCCCGGTATGCCAAGGGGCAGCTGCTGTGCCATACTGTGATGCAGTAGGTCAGCAGGCTTTCAGTGGAAGAGTAGTAGAAGCTGAAGTGCAGGTTGTAATCCAGGTTATACTTCCTGAGGACTCTGAATAAGTGTAAGAGCTGCTAAGATTTCTTGTTGCGATTGTTGTGATGTTGTCTCTCTAGGAAATGCAGCGGTGATGATGACACTGAGAAACTGGAGGTTGATGAACCACTTCACACACTCACCGTTGATGTAATTGAGGGCCAAGTGGGTGCTTTGCTTCCTGAAGTTGGTTTTCTTGGTGTTCAAAGCCAGGTTATTATCTGAACACCAGGCTGCCAACCTCAGGACCTCCTCTCTATAAGCTGGCTGGTCACCTTTTGAAATGAGTCCAACCACTGTGGTGTCGCCAGCAAACCTGACGATCAGGTTGTTGTTGTGGCCTGGACTGCAGTCGAGGGTGTAGAGACAGTACAGGACCGGGCTCAGCACACAGCTCTGTGGGGGAGCTGGTGCTCAACGTCGACTGGAGAAGAGGTGGGGGTCTTACAGTCTGGGGCCTCTTGGTGAGAAAATCCTTCATCCGGGCACATGTAAAGGGGGGAGGCCAAGAATGACCAAACCGCCTGGCTTTTAGAATTCCTTTCTTAAGGTCAGCTGAAGCACTCCTATATAGGGCTCTGTCACCTGACCTGAAGGCAGCGTCGCAGGCTCTGAGGAGTGCACATGGCTGGTCATCGAGGGTACCTGGCTGTTCTGTACGGGGGCCGACAGGTGCAAACACGCAGCAAACGGTTAAACGTTTAAAAACCTTCTTGGTGTTTCTTCCTTCCAGTTAACAATTATCAGCTACTTCAAGCTGGTCTATTAGATCCTTTAAATACATTGAAATTTGATGTTGTAGCACGACAACGTGAATGAAATTCAAAGAATGTGAATACTTTTGCAAGGCAGTTTATAAAATAATGGTGAATTGGGTGATCTCACCTGCTTTCATGCTCAAAGCCTTGCCCACACTCTCTGTAACCCAACACTGGTGTTACCTAGTATGGGCTGACTCAGACTCAGAACATAAAACTACAATACATGATACGGAACTGTATCTCTCATGCTGGGTTCATAATGTAGAAATGGTTCCTGTGTTTGTAATCTAGCTGTCTGCCTGGCTGTGGTTTAGAGAACATAATCATTGTGGGACAGACAAAGAAGAAAGCAGCTATTGATCAGTGAAAAGCTGCCTAAGGAAAACGTTTTTTGGGGACTAAAGAACAAGCTGTGATGCTGCTTTTCTGTAGCAGACCTGCTCATCGCCTTTAACAGCTCCACTTAGACATGTCAGTCTTTAAATGTGCAAAGCTGGTAGAAACATACTCTAGAAGGCTCACAGCTATAACTGCAGCAAAAGGTGGAAATTATAGTTTATCATTTCAAATGTAAATATGTGTAATTTGGAGCCCTTTGTGCAAAAGGGAATAAAAATGTGTTCATATGCAATAAATAGCTGGAAATCACCCAGTTTTTATCCAGAATGGAAATGCTGCTGTTACTTTTTTCTTTTTGGAATGGAGCTGACTTGTCTGTAGTTATTACCTAACAAAAAGGGACGAATCCTCTCAAAGTTAATAATTCATCAGCGTTAACTTGTCACTGTTATAGATAATGTCAGGACAGCTCTTTCACTTTTTGCTCTGGCTGCGGTCTGTACGCAGGTAAATATACCCACTGGGTTTTCGCCCGCTTGTGTTTCTAATTTTTGCAGAAAACCCGTCGGAATTTGACTTTTGCATCGACTCAGCTGCTCACAGTCTGTCTGTACTGTAGCATTCACCTCTGTCGGCTGGGAACTTTATGTAAAGGTGACACAGTTAGGTAAATCTGACTCTTATACAGATGTACTGTAATTTTTCTAATGCACAACATTTGTATGTGACATTTTACTTGTAGTTTCAGGTCTGTTGTTATGCAAACAATGTAAGAGTGTCTTTATACTGTTACAGTAATCATTGCAAAGTCTCAGTGAATACAACCAGTGTTTATAAATCAAATCATTCCACAGTTGGAAGGTGCTGCTGTTTGTTTGTCGGGGCATAAGGAGCAGATGATGCATTTACAGTATTAATATCATTTAGATATGTCATGTTTCTTGTTTAAATGTTTTAATCAATATAGAGATTCTGAGCTGAAAATATATATTGCAACATAATTGTAATATCTAATATTTTTTTTGCTTTATGCATTTTCATATTTCTTAAAATCAAACTTAAAGCGATCCAGTTTCTTCTCACACTGAATGTTACAAAAGCCGAGAGGACGGAAAAAAAACCCAACTTACTTTGTCGTGCAAGGCAGCTAAAAGGTGGCCAGAGGCTTGGAAGAATATTTTTTTTAAGTTAAGGATTAAATAGTACTACTTTTGAAGCTCAAGTTATGGTGAGAATTTTTCTTTCTCAAATTATGTATTATTTAAACAGACTGAAAACTCATCTACAATGTAACATTTAGACCTATACTGTACAACTTTGTATAAAATAATAAAACCATTACTCAAATATTATGAATTTTTCCTGGAAGACAAAACCACAGTTCTAATTTGAGGTGTGGATACATTAAACATTGAAATGAATGTCACATTCATTTGGGATTTTTAATGAATTATATGAGCTGTTCTTATTTGGACTAATATTACAACAAGCACCTGCAGTGAATTTTAGAAGAATTGGATGAGCAAGTTTGGATTTATTGCAGATTTGTTTCCAATCCACATACATTAACATTACAAATACAGGCTTAAATATACACGTACACTCACCGGCCACTTTATTAGGTACACCTGTCCAACAGCTTGTTAACGCAAATTTCTAATCAGCAACTCAATGCAATTAGGCATGTAGATGTGGTCAAGACGATCTGCTGCAGTTCAAACCGAGCATCAGGGTGGGGAAGAAAGGTGATTTAAGTGACTTTGATCGTGGCATAGTTGTTGGTGCCAGACGGGCTGGTCTGAGTATTTCAGAAACTGTTCATCTACTGGGATTTTCACGCACTACCACCTCTAGGGTTTACAGAGAATGGTCCGAAAAAGAGAAAATATCCAGTGAGCGGCAGTTCTGTGGGCGCAAATGCCTTGTTGATGCCAGAGGTCAGAGGAGAATGGCCAGACTGGTTTGAGCTGATAGAAAGTCAACAGTAACTCAAATAACCACTCGTTACAACCAAGGCATGCAGAAGAGCATCTCTTAACGCACAACACGTCGAACCTTGAGGTGGATGGGCTACAGCAGCAGAAGACCACACCGGGTGTCACTCCTGTCAGCTAAGAACAGGAAACTGGGGCTACAATTCGTACAGGCTCACTAAAATTGGACAATAGAAGATTGGAAAAATGTTGCCTGGTCTGATGAGTCTCGATTTCTGCTGCGACATTCGGATGGTAGGGTCAGAATTTGGTGTCAACAACATGAAAGCATGGATCCATCCTGCCTTGTATCAACGGTTCAGGCTTGTGGTGGTGGTGGTGGTGTAATGGCGTGGGGGATATTTTCTTGGCACACTTTGGTCCCTTAGTACCAATTGAGCATCATGTCAACACCACAGCCTACCTGAGTATTGTTGCTGACCATGTCCATCCCTTTTTGACCACAGTGTACCCATCTTCTAATGGTTACTTCCAGCAGGATAATGCGCCATGTCATAAAGCAGGAATCATCTCAGACTGGTTTCTTGAACATGACAATGAGTTCACTGTACTCAAATGGCCTCCACTGTCACCAGATCTCAATCCAATAGAGCACCTTTGGGATGTGGTGGAACGGGAGATTCGCATCATGGATGTGCAGCCGACAAATCTGCAGCATCTGTGCGATGCTGACCTCATACTCTAATAAACTCTAATAATAAAACGACTGTCTCTTAGCATGTTGCACCTCACATACACATGATAGCCATCAACAGGTTTCTGGTATAACTTTGGATGGATTTTGGATCGATCTGAGTAAAAATTGATATAGTTTAAAAAAATCAGTTTCCTGGCATGGATTTTACGTTTTAGGTTTATTTTCTATATTTTCTACTGTGTAGAGGTTGGGGTCTTTGTTAAAAATTAATGTTAGCCATCTTTATAAATCTCAGACCAATTCCAACATATAGTTTTAATCCTGTAGCTCAGGGGTCTCTACCTTCAGTCCTTGAGAGCCACTGTCCTGCAACTTTTAGATCTGTCCCTGTTCCGCACACCTGAATCAAATGAATGGCTCATAGGTCTCTGCAGAACTTGATGAGATGTTGAGGAGATAATTCAGCCATTTGATTCCGGTGTGTTTGCACAGGGATGCATTTAAAAGGACTGAAGGTGGAGACCAGTGATCTAGTTGTTGATTTGAGGTCCTGTTGGATTTAGACTATGTCCTTTGTTATTCCACCAGCTCTATGCAAAGCACCAGTAACACTGGAAACAGTTTTTTTTTTAGTTTAAACCCTCGCCATGACATTTTGTTTTGTTATTGTGACCAAACAGCTCAATCTCTGTCTCCTCTGACCTTGTGACACTTTTCTCCTGAAATCATTTGATGTGTGCAGATGAGCTGCTCCAATTTTTCAGTCGAGTTTAAAGGTATTGATCCTGGAGCAGTGTCACTGTTGTTTAGGCAGGTTACAGTTTATGATAGGCTTTAAGCCTTTTGTTTGGTTCCTGGGTTGTACTTGAACATCCTAACCAGTTGGAGTCAACTTTGACATAATTTGATGTTCCAACAAGACAATGTATAGGCTATGCTTAGCCTTGTCCACATAAGAGAACTCAAGACATTTAAGTGACTTTTACAAACTCTAGTAGGACATATCGGAAAATATCAAGTCAGAATTATGCCAGGACCTTGCTGTTGGCTATAAAATGTGTGTGGTATCTTTACAACTTGCTAAGGGACTTTTTATCCAAATATTACGGTGATGGCATATGTATATATTCGATTTTGTATTTATAATTCTGGACCTCTGTGGATTAGAGAAAATCCACAGTAGATTTAACTTTGTGAACCCAACCAATAAGGTTGCCTGTTTTTTAATCATTCCACACCAAAAAGGTGTACTCCTCACAGGAACTGTAATTATAATTATAATATACTATAGCAGGTTTTAGCTAAGAATCACCAGGTTTATTTAAAGCATCATGATCATGTAAAAAGTACAGTAAGTTGGTCATTTTGATGTTGCATTTTAGATCACATAGATTTTCTTTCAATCAACATCATGATCAAAGTTTGGCTTCTATGGGGGCGTCCTAAAGTCAACACTCTTCTAATGGATGGTGGTTTCCGCTGCATGTTATGCAAACATTAGGCAACTCACACACTGGAGAGAACATCCACAGATGTACAGAGACACATTGAAACCGGCTGTTCCTGCATTTTATCTGACGTATCTTACGTAGGACCAATTCAGTCTATTCTCAACAATAGAACAGGATTTTCGTCACTCTTTCTTTGAAAACACTTGATGTGTTTGACCAAGTTTAATAAATTCATTAAAAGAAGATTTGGGGGCAGCACAATCTGCTTTTCAGAAAAAGTGACTGAATACATGTGATCCTATTTTCTATTAAATTAAAGAGAAGCCAAAAAGCCTTATTATTAAAAGAAAAATATTTTTTGTACTTTTTTCATTGTAAGAAGATTAGAATTTGTTGGTAATAAATGTGCTCTAATTAAAAATAAGAACTCTCCATCTGCATCAACAACTTGATCTGGTGGCCTAAGTTTTTATCGTTGTTGAATTGGAGTAGGGGGCCGCAAAACATGAGTCCAAGGGCCACACATAGTCCCCGGGCCGCACTTTGGACACCCTTGGCCTACACAATCATGCCAAAGACTGCTGTAATTTGTCCAGCAGACAGTCATTGACACCTTCAACTTACAGAGTTAGTCACAAAAAAAAATCCCTGTTCAAGAGACCTGCTGGTCACCATTGTTGCATCCACGAAATTTTGATGGAAAGTTGAGTCAAAGGAAAATGTGCTAGAAAAAAGGTGCACAAGTAACAGGAATAGCCATATCCTTTAGATGGTTATAAATCAAAGCCCACATAAACATTTGGGGAAATCCTCAAGGTTTGGACTGCAGCAGAAGTCAGTTCTGCAAGAGCCCCCACCCATAGAGATATCCAAGAAATGGGCTGCAACTGTCTAATTTCAGTCTTCTCCTTTTAGATAAAATAAATTTAGCATTTCATTTGAAAATTAAAGTCCCAGAGTCTGGACGACACAGAGAGGCACAAAATTGAAGTTGCCTAAAGTCCAGTGTGAAGTTTCCATAGCCAGGGATTATTTGAAGAACCACGTCATCAGCTAGCAATGGTTCACTGTGTAGTATCAACTCCAAATTCAAAGCAGACAATTTTAGAACTCTTGATGCTACCCTTTGCTGACAAGCTTTATGGAGATCCCAGTTTTATTCTTTCAGCAGGATTTGGCACCTGCTCACACTAACAACATAGCTGCTTTAATCACCATGGCACCACTGTGCTTGATTGGCCAGCAAACTGGCCCCATATAAATTAATTAAATTATTGTATGCGTGTGTCTCAATTGTGGACAGGCCAGTTTCCACAGCTCAGCTTTGGAGTCTTGTTGCACTTTAAACCACTAGGGGGCAGAGTCAGTCTGTTACCTGATGCACTAGACAGCCGTGAAATTTCCACACTGTGCTGCAGGAGAAATCATTTTTTCCTCTTGCTTGAACGTTAAAAAACAGGCAGTGCTTCTTGCTGTAGTCTGATTGTGATTTTATCTCAGAACATTTGCATGTTTAAAAAAGGGCACTACCTGAGGATTAACACTTGTGACCAAATTCTGCTCCATAATCCTCTGTTATTTTTCTCTCAACCACTGCATGCACAGTCATTTCCTTTTCAGCAGATGCTTCTCTCTGCAGCTTGCATGAAAACTTCTTCAAATATTGTTGTGAAACAACCTCTGTGCCCCTGTGGGCATTCCCTAACAGCCACATGTCTCATATGATGATTGCGACCTTCTCGTTTTAGGTTGCTAAAAATCCATCATGGACAAAAAGGGCGGACAGAGTGACCACAAAATAAACAACCCAGAGAAAACCTCTGAAAAGGTGAGCCTGATAAAGTTGGAAGCTATTTTTCTAAAAGGCACCAAATGAACTGAAATGCCAAATAATTCTGAGGAAATATGTTTGACTGCTTATTATACTGACGGACTTCCAGCACGCCACATATAGTGCTATATAGGTCACAGTTGTTGTTATTTTCCAGGTACGTTAAATACTAACTTACTCTGAAGACCTAGGTTGTGTGTGATGAAGCTACTGTTTAGTAAATGTTCACTTTTTTAGTTTTGTACCCACAATTTTGCCCTGTTTATCATAGTCCTGTTTCTGCTCTCTATAAGTTCGACAGTGTTTGCCTTAAAATCATAAAACTGAGATTATGCTAAAAGCTTGAACTCATTACTGATTACAAATAAGATAACCTAGCTGTTAAATAGATGTTAAAATGTATTTATGCTTCAAGCACATTAAATCAGACTTCTAAAAGACATGTTTATTATTCTCTTCATGATCATCTGTTTATGTTTATTTATAACTATCCATAAGGTTTGTCTTCATCTTAGCCTCCCATTAGTTGTAACAGACATAATCATTAATGCTTTGATCTAGCAGCAGTTCCTGTGCCTTTTAAATTAACATCCTCAACCCCATCAGTCCTCCAAAGGACATCTCTGAGTCTTTAAGCTGCAGTGAATCTAAAAAGTCTACACACCCCTGTTAAAATGTCAGATTTTCGCAATGTAAAAAAAAATCATTTCAGAACTTTGAGGTGACATTTGTCTTGTGCAATTAGACTGAAAATATTAGCACATTTGTTGAAGGGAAAATATAAGAAATAAAAAAGCTCCAAAATCTTGTTTGAATGAGTTAGAGGACCTTTAACTAATACTCTGTTCATAACATTTTGATTGAATTTTAAGATTCAGTTTTCTTTGGTAGTGTAACTCACTTCCTTATTTTTGATATTTGCTAACCCGGTCCTCCTTCTTTTTTTTCGGCTTTTCCCTTTCAGGGGACATTAGTCAGGAGATTATGTTCTTGACTCGCATGGTCGATGTGGCAAAAGTTTTAAGCCGGATGCCCACCACCCTCTGCATTTATCCAGGCTTGGGACCGGCACAAATAGGGCACAGGACTCTATCCTCCCTTTGTGCCTCCATTCTTGTGAAAATTCTCAAAATGTCTTCAAATATGAGAAAATCTCTT
This sequence comes from Crenichthys baileyi, assembly GCA_036173005.1. NCBI lineage: Eukaryota > Metazoa > Chordata > Actinopteri > Cyprinodontiformes > Goodeidae > Crenichthys > Crenichthys baileyi. The sequence continues at coordinate 100,472 of JAHHUM010001772.1, read as the reverse complement.
GCCCACAACCCTCTTCAGGTGACCCCATAGATTTTCCGATAGATTAAGGTCTAGATTCCAGCCGCATCATTCCATAACTTTCTGCCCATTAAGTTATACGTATATTGATATGGATGCCGACTTGGAATCAGTTTTTGGAACTATTCATAAGTTCACCTTGACAAAACCTCTATTCTATCGGAAGAAAGGTAGCCCCAGATGATGATGGTGCCACCACCACATCCTACTGTGTTGTTCTTCCAGTGATGTGCCGTGTTATTTTTGTACCAAACATACCTTATGGAACTGTGGCCCAAAAATTAAAGTTTGGTCGTCAGACCATAACACATTCTCCTTCTGGGATAATGGAATAGAAATATTACTTATTGTCCCACAGTTTGGAAATTGAGGTGTATCAACAGCAAAGTGAAAGGCAAATGAAAGCATGCAGATACACACAAAGGTAACCACATGTATAAAAAACTAAAAATAAGAATAAGAGCCTGTACAGTATGGGAAAATTTTACAACATAAGAAAAAATACTATACAGTTATTAAAATAACATACTCAGAAAAAAAAGATGTGCAACTGAGTAGGGTGAATTTGAAAAAGTACAATGCCCCTGTATAATCGTGCATAAAAAACAACAGATTATTTACAAGAAATGGACAAGCTATGCTAAAACAGCAGGGATGTGAACACTAATTGACTTTGTTGGGAGCAGTGATGGTTATAAAGTCAGCTGCTGGGAGGAATAATCTGCGATAATGTGACTGTGCACCTATGATGCAATGGTCTTTAGAGTATTTTACCCAGGCCTGGTTGTTTTCTTTGGAACAAAATAATTCTTAAAACCCATTGGTCCAGACTTACGGAAAATACAGGAGATTGTGGTCACATGTAGATGTCAAGCAGTCCTTGTTGGATTTTCCTGAAACTCATTCAGCAGTATTGCCAGGCTCTGGGAAGCCTCTCTTTACCTATTTATTTCAATCTTGTGTTTCAGTCAGTTATGGGGAATTGATAGCTGTCTTTACTGTGCCATGTATTTTTATATCCTCCGTTAACTTTGTACAATGAGATTGTCGTGATCTTTGGCAAACTACAAACTCTGGCTTTAGGTAAATGTTGCAAATGAGCAGTTTGTAGAAAGTTCTACTAGGACAGCTTATACCAGGTTAATTCAACTATCTATGATCATCTATGCAAAAAGGGTAATGCAGCTTTTTTCATTATTTTTTTCCTGCAAAAATCTTTTCTGTTTTACTCCTGAATTGTGCAACATATGTGTCACAATAAAGGTTGAGTAACTTCTGAAATAATTTACTATTTACATTGTTTCTGTTTCTGTTGTTACATTGTTTCATTGTTGATTCTCACCAAAGGCAACAAAACTATGAATGAACACACATGGAATTATGTAGTAAACAGTGTGAAATAACTCTAAACATTTTTATATTTTAGATTATTTAAAATAGCCACCATTTGCTTTGATTACTGCTGTGCTCTCTTGGTATTCTCTCCATTAGCTTCATGAGGTCATCACCTGATATCTTGAAAGAACTTCCCAGAGGTTCATTGAGAGATGGCTAAAGGTTAATATTTCAATCATCACAGCAAAGGGTGGCTACTTTAAGGAATCTAAAACATATTTAAAGTTCTTTAACAATTTTTCATTTGCCAAATAATTCCATTTGTGTTCTTTCACAGTTTTCATGCCTTCAGTGAGAATCTACGTACAATGTAAATAGTCATAAATATAAAGACAAACATTAAATGAGAAAGTGTGGCAAAAGGAAAGTCAGGAAAAGTTGGACTACACATTGAAATAATGATGTTTCAGTTAATTGTTTAAACTGAACAGTCAAAAGCAACTCTAAACAAATGGGTGTTTAACTTTGATTTAAAGGAAGTCAGGGATTCAGCATTTTTGCAGTTTTCTTGAAGTTTGTTCCAGATTAGTGGATCATAAAAACTGAATGCTGTTTCTCCGTGTTTGGTTCTGGCTTAAACCAGAAGACCTGAGTGGTCTGGAAGGTTGATACTACAACAACAAATCTTTAATGTATTTTGGAGCTTAGCCATTCAGTAATATGTAAACTAACATAAGTATTTTAATGTCTATTCTCTGAGATTCAGGGAGCCAGTATAAGTATAAGGACTGAGGTGATATGCTCTACTTTCTTAGTTATAGTGAGGAAGCAGGCAGCAGCGTTCTGGATTACTGCTGCAGTAATCAATTCGACTAAAGATAAACACATGGATTAGTTTTTCAAGATCATCCTGGAAATGTTCTTCAGGTGAACATTTAGAAGGTCAACTTATTAATTGTCTTTACATGCCTCTGAAGGTTCAGGTCTGAGTCGATTTCTACACCCAGATTTTGGGCCTGATCAGTGGTTTCCAGCTGTAGCCTTGTGCTGACTTTGGATCGCTCCTCCTTTGGTCCAAAAGAAAATTGATCAAAGTCTATTTCTATTGACTGTGGAAATAGACTGTAGGCAAAAATTCAGTGAAAAACACCTCTATATTGAGATCTTCAACTTTGTTCAGCAATAAAATCCTCTTTCAAGATTTTTGATTTTTTTTCTTCACAGTATCTAGGGCTCCTGTGTGTATCATGAGGTTTTGTACTATTGGATGCTCATCCATGAACATCAGTATTTTCTCTGAGAGATTTGACATCATGTTATTGACCAAACTAAATACTTTGATGTTCCTCTTGCTGCAAACATTTTTTTTATCTCATTAATGGCTCCATCACCCACCATTAGGGTTTGTAGCTTGGTGGCTGGCTCTTTCTTTAGCCCTTTAGGAGGAGAATTTTTAGGGCGCAATCTGTTCTCATACCTCTCGCTGGTGTTTAAAAATGAGCTTTCCTTCAAATAGTCAGAGTCTTGTGGAGCAAATGTGTTTTCGTGTGTGGAATTCCTGTGTTTTCAGTTGGTTAGCTTCTATTATTTGTTGTGAGAACAGTCTGCTGCTGCTTTCTCCTTGGTGCTGTAGTTGAAAAGATGTTTCTATGTATTGCCGGCCAAGCTGATTCATTTAGGTGCAGGGTTCTTCCTGTTAGCCATCTTCCCAGATCTGAAAGAAGGAATTTTCGGTTTACTCTCGTTTACATCAGTATTCTGTTTCTTGGGTGGGGTCGTGTCATTTCCATACCCAGCATTTTCCCTACACATTTGCTTCAAGCTGATTAATTTTCATTTCCATCACTGCTACTTTCTGGAGAAGCTTCTCGTAGTCATCTGTGGAGAGGGGAGGCATTATGTGCTGATTAGCTTGTGCTGCCATGAAAAGTGCAGCTGCTCCTGACATCTGGTTCTTCTCTCAAAAATAAATAAAATAAAAATCTGCGAAAATATCCTCTGAAAAAATTCATGAGTGTTACTGATTTAAAGTTGTTTAGTCTAACTTTTCTGTTTTTGTTTGGCTGAGAGACAAGAAGTTAAAAGTAAAAGAATGCAACCAAACAAGGGGGAGAAAAGCAAGGGGAGAAAGCAGTGAAACAATGAAGCTTCAAGGAGTTGATAGTGCTGAAATTGGATGAGTCCTGGGGTTAAGTATCTGAAGAAATGAGCAGTGCATAGGAGAAGTGAAAAAAAGAAGAAGAGGGGACAGGCCGGGTGAGGTGTATAGACATGCTAAGTGGGTGACAGAAGAATAACTGGAAAAGTGAAAGGGAAGGTTTACAAGTAACAGCCATCTACAGTCCATCTATATGGTTTGGAGGTATTGGCACTAACAAAAAGTACATGGAGTGGCTAAGCTAAAGATAGTCAGAAATTACTGGGAGCGACCAAAATGGACTGGGTTAGATATAACTATATCAGCGGGATCCCTGAGGTTGAGCTGTTTAGATACACAGTTAGAGGTGCAGGGCTGAAATGTGCAGATGAGGGATCATTTCTATGTTGGAGAAACGATCCTGATTATCGGGCTGGAAGGAAGGAGTTAAAAAGGAAGCTCACAGAGAAGTTTTATTTTGCAGTGTAGAAGGATATGCATAGTGTTTAAAGTGTTTATGGTGCGATTAGGACCCAAGCACAAACTAGCTGGGAGAAAGTAGGATAAATGAGTTAAATCCCATGAATCAACTTACATATTGTGTCTAGAAAACGCAATTCCAACTGGAATAATAAAAATGATCAGATGGTGAACCAATTAAAGCAGAGAACAACAAGGACAAAATAAGAGGGACACAGACAGTGCGCATAGCAGGGTAGTAGATGAAGCATCTGATTAGTGCTGAATGAAACTGATGAATATATACACCGGCCAGGGATAACATTATGACCACTGACTGGTGAATTAAGTAACGATCATCATCTCTTCATAATAGTACCTGTTAGATGGTGGGATATATCAGGAAGCAAGTTGTCATCATGTCTTCAAAGTTGATGTATTAGATGTAGGAATAGTGGACAGGCAGAAAGATTTGAGCAAGTTTGACAAGGGCTAAAATTTGACAGGTAGACACCTGGGTCAAAGCATCTGCAACGTGCATGTGGGGAGCAAGGAGAAGGTCCGATCCAACAGGCAAACTACTGTAATTACAATTACTCCGGATCTTAATGCTGGCTTTGATAGAAAGGTGCAAGAGTACACAGTGCATTGCAGTTGGCTGTGTGTAGGGGTGTAGAGCTGCAGACCAGTCAGGGCACTTATGCTGGTCATAATGTTGTGCCTAATCTGGGTATATGAGGATGCTAGGGATAGGAATGGATACGAGCAATTATTTTTGAAAAAGCAAAGTAAAAAGCAATAAAACTTGCACAACATACAACAGATGATGCCATTTTTTTTACAAGTCTGGTCTATTTAAATAAGTATTAAATATTATCAATTTTACTTTATGTGGGTTATTTTAATGACCTTTTAAGTTTAAATATAGGTAGCTTTTGTGTCTAACTGACCATAAGCCATTGTTTATTCCTACCGCATTAACGTTTTTGCCCCTAAATTTGCATGTGTGCTCAGCAAATTTAATTTATTTTCAGTGCCCAACAGTGCATAGAGTGTGTCATTGTGTTGTATTTGCTCTGCAGTGAGCACAGATTTCCACAACACTAATTACCATTCTTTACTCTATCAGGCTCAGTTTCACCACCCCTTTGGTCTGTCTGTGCAGGATTCAGACCCAACCTTTAATATCAGTAAGAACTCAACAAACTTGTAATTATACCAATGGTGCGGCAGTCTAATAAACATTGCTATGAATTGTATTATTGAAATTTTAACTGAGAAATACCATTTCTACAACAATACATGTAAAAGCAAATAGAAAAGATGAATGCTGGCACCGATTACCAGTATCATCAAAAAACTTACTAAGGATAGATTTATAATCGATCTATATGATGACTGACAAGCAATTTAGACAATTTGTGACCTCTGAAACAAAAGTATAAGAATGCTATAAAATCTGCTTTTTAATCAAAACTACCTTGTTCACACACTGAGCATTGAATGTAATGCACAAGGGCTCCATCTTCAAAGAATTGTCTGAGGAACTAAAAATGTTGAATCACCATTGCACTGGTAATAAGTGGGTAAAGAATGGATTGTACTGGCAGTAATCATAGCCACAGCTGCTGTTTTTTTAAAGTGGCACAATGCAAAGGGAGTTGCTTGGTCAATCTTGCTCTAAAAAAACATAATTTCTTCTACCCTGCCACTGAGTCTGTCTTTACAAATAGAAATGTCTCTTTCAGGACAATTGGCCTATAGGAAAATTGCATACCATCAACTTCTTGTTTGAATGCCATTTAGATTTCTGACCCCCTGATGAAAAATATTCCAGTATTACACCTTCTAGATCAAACTATAGACAGAAACTCCTCAACATATAGAACGTATGGAAATACAGAAAATATTTCCAGGGATATGAATGTATTAATGTGGCACAGTGGAAGGAGTGTGATAGTGTGCAGCTGCACAGGCAAAAAAAGATTATAAGCAAATTACACTTGTAGATCTATCCTTGAGTCTGCAAAGTCTTGACTGAAAGTTATTGCAGTTAATGTTGTGTTTTGTAGCTTAAAAATATTTTTGATATTTCTTTCATTTTTCTATGATTTATTTAGAAACAATGAAAATACTTTGTGTATCTCCAAGTCTTTAAATAGCAAATATATCAAATGTATGTGAAGAATCAATATTATTATCAAATTATTGACCCTTTTTTGTTATTACTTCCTTTGTGCAAACGTCAGCACAGAAACTAGAGAAAATTGACTTTGCTATGACATTTTTTTAATTTACTATATGCCAGATAAATGAGAGATAAAACTTGGAGGAAAAAGGGGGAAAGCATTTTCGTCTGAGAACACCATCCCAAGGTTCTTGGTACATTTTGCTACAGAAAGAATTAATGTATTTTGCAAAATAGATGGCATCATGAGGTAAGAACTTTATGTGGAAATATTGAAGCAACATTTCATCAAATCAGCCAGCATGGAACAAATGGGTCTTTTAAAGCATTCCACCAGGCAAGTTTTTAATTGGCTTACGGACAACAAAGTAAATGTTTTGGAGTGGCTATCACAAAGCCATTATCTCACATCCGTAAGAAATCTGTGGTGAGAGTTAAATAGGAGGGGGCGGTTTGAAATTTCATTTGGACTTGTGTGGGTGGACTGGGGATTCGGATAGTGCTTAGTTGGGGTGTGTCAGTCCTGCCTTGCAGTTGGCAGCTGGGGGAGTTCTGACACTGAGTGCACCTGCTGGGACTTGCTGGTTTCTGGGGTTCTGGCTGGTCCGGGGATCCCTAGGTCCTAGGCTGCTAGGGGTGTACTCACTGCACCAGGGTGGCCCGAATTGGCCCAGGATCTTTTGGGAGTTCTTGGTGATAATACTCTAGTTCCTAACACATGCAACACCACATAACAGTAGGTTCTTGGGGTGTGGGAGGATGGACTTTGTGGGCATGGGAGCAGTATAGGGGAGGAATCAGCTTAAAGTGCCCTCTTCCCTATATTGCTTGGTCCCATTCTGCTCTTTAATTGTAATACGTTAGAGACACATATGTCTTCAGAGCTAGGGTGGGGAAGGATCTGTTGTCAGCAACCAGAAGGACGTTAAATACCTAAGCTGCAACCCAAATTGTACCGCACTTTAGACATATGCTGCATGTATAGCGACTTTTCAAACCAGGGATAAGGAGGGGTGCTGGGTGTGGAGAGAGTGTCATGGCTGTCTTTAATTCTTGGCTCTGCACCCACGCTGGTTCATTAGGAACCAGGTGTGTGGGGATGACCTTGGAGACTCTTACAATCTTGTAGGGAGAGCCTGGTGGAAGGGGAATACATGACTTGGTCCCAGGTGGGAATCCCTTACTCTTGGCCTCCATGGGTCTGTCTCGCCAGGTTCAGACATCTCACCCACACACACACACACACACACACACACACACACACACACACGCACGCATGCATTGACTTCCATTCGTTGCTATAGGCTAACCCTGACCCTAACCCTTACCAGTATATACCTTACCCTAAACCTAACCTAAACCCTAAACCTAACCTAAACTCAATTCATAGCTTAGCCCTAAACCTAACCATTAACCCACATAACCCACTTCTCCTTGTGTGGACCAGGCAAATGTCCAGACAATGGTGAATGACCACACATTGATCATGTTCTGTCAGGGATGGATCCCTGTAGTGCCAACACAGGAAGAAAAATCTCTCTTATCTTTTATCTATCATCAGGCTTTAAAGGGTTCTTTTTTGTTAAATTTCTTAATTGTGTCCAATGTATAATACTTTTGAAAGTTGCTGGATGATTTAAAGCATTTGTGGTCATCCCTCAAGCCTTTTCTTGCCATAGCTATTAGCTCATATGTCTCAACATTTACAAACCAACACTTCCATGTTACACAAAGTATGACTCATAATGCTCATTAATACTCCTCACTATCCTCACAATCTTATTGCCTAAATGTCATTCTTGCATTCTGAATATGTGATAACGTAAATGCATCATGAATTTGCTCAGCATGCTCATATTCTCCAGAGGAAAAGGGCCTAATGATGCTGTGGCATTTCCTCTTGCACCCTCCATTAGGAGAAACATTAGAATTTTAACATCCTTAGTGCTTTGGCTGTCTGAGTGGCAATGTATTTTTATGTTTACATGGTTTCTAACTTTTAAATCTGCTAAGTAAATCGAAAGATGTTTAAAATGAATAGTTGTGTGAGCATTCTAGTTCTCTGCATTGCCACTGAGTGATATATGCAAGATATGCTGTACAGTATTATGTTTGTGGTCTAAAAGTTCATTCCCCCCTTTAAAACTGAGATCATTGTCTGATATCACATCTTGCTCTCATCAGAAACTCAGGGATCTGAGATTTAGATCTGAGATAAGCATGCATAGTTTGACAGTTGCAAAATTATTTATACCCCTTGATAGTTTGTCACTTTATAACAAGAAACTTTGGTTAAATTTTTTAATGTAATACATACACAAATTAATGCAGAACTGCCTCTAACAGGTTTTCTTACAAGATAAACCTGTATTTAAATCCATCCATCTTCCCATCATATAAGATATTTTCTCTTCTGTCAGTGCTGAAGAAAAGTATCCCCACAGCATGATGCTGCCACCACCATGTTTTATGGTCAGGATGGTGTTTTCAGGGTTATGTGAAGCATTAGTTTTCCAATAACTTACACTGTTTTGTGGGTCTAAAGAAAATTTTAATAATCTCATTAAAGCAACTTCTGCAACATGTTTTCTTTGTTTCCTACATGCCTTGTCTGACATGTGCTATGAGTCTCTGTAGATCCTCCAGATCTATCGGTGCTATGCAGATGATGGACTGAAGAGATGATAAGCTTGGGACGTTGTTTTAAAACCTAATCCTACTTTAAACTTCTCCACTACGTGATCCCTGACCTTTCTAGTATGTTCTGTGGTCTTTGTGATGATCAAGACCACAAACTGTGGCCTTTATAGAGTAGCTGAGATTAAATGAAACACACATGAACTCTATTTACTAATTATGTGACTTCTGAAGACTATTGGTTGTACTGGATTGCATTAATGGGTCTCAGAGTAGATGAGGCTGAATACAAATGCATGGCATACGTATTAAATTTCAAGTAGCAGGAATTGGAAAAATGTGTCATTTTCCTTCTGTAAATTAGATTGACACAAGACACATATCTTTTCACCCACAGATCAACTCTGTGTTTGTTTCCTCAAAACAAACTGGTGACCTTAGTTGTAAAGCTTAAAGTGATCCCTGAGAAAGCCTACAATAATGAAACCGCCAGGAATCTAATATGATATTGGTGGCTGTGATAGTCCAGCGTTGTGAAGATAAGCTGGTGTTTTTGCTATTCAGCTGTAAGAAATGATGAAGTTGGTAGAGAACTGAGAGGCTAATCAGGAAATTATTTTAAGCATCAATTGCATTGCATGTCACAGTTTTTAGATTTTTATTCAGAAAAAATGTCAAAATTCTGATATCATGATCCTTTAACTTCATATTAGGCACTACTTTGTGTTTGTGTACCGCGTGAAATGTGAAATAACTGAAATCTGAATTTAATCTGTTCTCTCTTCTCTCTCAGCAGCAGCCTCTCACAACATGCCTGTTCAGCGCAGCCTTCTTCGGGGCCCTGGGTTCATCTTTTCTTTATGGCTACAACCTCTCTGTGGTCAATGCACCTGCTTTGGTGAGTAAAGTCAAGCTATTAGGATGCCTTTGGAAACCCTGTTAGGAGACAACATTGATTTATCACATTTTCTCATACACATGATGTTACCTTTGCTAGAAATAAATACATGTTCTTCATGATGTGAAGGTAAGTGTAGCAATGCTGATGCTCCAAAATCTGACTTTTCCGAAGCTGTCACACTCTGACAAAGTCTGTTAAAAAGGCCTTTATCATGGCATTTGGCAGTTGAAATATTCTTTTATCCTGCAGTTGATGCAGGTCCTTGGATTTTTAAACCATGTCTAGATGCAATGTTCACAACCCTGAAGCTTTTATGACATAGCTTATTTACAGATGAATGTCAGTGCATTTCAAAAGATGATCTGAATTACATTTTGCTCCTGCAGAATTTCATAAGCTTTTAACATAACCAACATTTAATTCATGATAAGTTATAACCCTTTCAATTTTAAACATAATGGATTCCCTCAAATTTGTGATTCATTGCATGTTGGTAACTTTGGGTTAGACTTCTGCCTGCAGCCAGAGACTATTGTTGTTCTTTTGTTTGTTTTGGAATCATCTCTCCTCTGAAAACATAAACAACAGATTTTGTAAGAATAGTATAATCTATTTTTCTTAATTCAGCTCTCAATGCTGAGTCAGACTAAGAAGAGAGCCCGGAAGGAGTTTAAGACAGGCATGATCCTCCTGTTTTAAGATTCGGTTGCATAATTGTTTTTGTTCAAGGCTGTATTAGCACAACAAAAATTTCAACAAAGCAGATGTTTTTATTGCCTTCATGAACCGGTAGTTAGGAAAAAACCCACATTAAACAGCAAGATTATTGCAATTATTGCAATTCGATTCTGAATTCCAAAGAGAAGAACCACCTAGATGTAGATGTCCAGACTGTACCACAGACCCAATAGCCTCCTAGCCTCTGTGTGACTTCTCCTGGCAGAGAGAACTACTGCTGGAGCCAAGGGTGAGAATTCCTTTAGCCGAAAGAAAGAAAGAGAAGATGTAAACTGAAGAAGAAGGCCAGAAAATTGTTGGAAAATGTTAGAACTTGGTGGTGTTGTTCTGTGATGGTGGCTGTTCTGGAAACTGAAGGTTCAAAGGTGGCTCACCTTGAGTTCATTCCTCCTTTTTAATTTGAATGTTTATTCAAAGTACCCTTAGTAATGGCCCTTTACCACTGGTCCCTACTCAGTGCGGTTTGGCACGGCTCTACTTATGTGGAACCTTTACAATATTTTGTACCTGGTTGGATGCATTTCCAACTGTGCCGAGTTGTGCTGAGAATGCAACGTCAGAAGACTGTCGATCACTGATTGGGTAGGGGGTGGCGTCGCTGGTCACAGCATACATATTGTAACTAACCAATAGCTTTAACCGCTAAATCGTTGTTCGCTGGGCTTACTGTGTATATGATCATTATAGTTAGCATTGGGTAGAGTTAGCTTACCCTCAAATGTCCTTTAGCTTGTAACCTTCAGTTTGATACCACTCCATGGCTTCCCACTCTCTCATGTACTTATCCAGAGAAGCAGTCTATTGCTAAGGTACCTTATAAGTTCTCTTTAAGTACTTTTGTGTGAACCTTGATTTTGGTTAATTGATGTTTTTTTAATTTTTTTTCTAAATTAGTCATTAAAATTAATAACTGTTGTTAGAAATACTTTCTTAATTCTTCTAGTGAATAGTTTAAATGATTATGGAATCTGTAGCCTAAGGTTTCAAAATTGTATATTAAAATCTATATCTATAGATTTTAATATGTGAATATCAATCATTTCTCCAAAGTACATAATTCGAGTTCTGTGCTTAAGCTAAAGAATTTACCTTTAGATCTATTATTCACAGATATATAACAGATTTTTACTAGTTATTTGGGCTGAGAAAAACTTTCAATACATGAATGGGTTTTATTATATATATAGGAATTGATTGATTATCCCCAATCAATTCCTCACACACAATAGAACATATATAATCATTGTGTTCTTATTCTTTTAAAAATATTTGACTTGTGGTTTTCAATATGTAAAATGAGAGTCTGAAGTCATTGGCTTCTTCTGATATAAAGCATGAAGTGGAACTTTCTTAGCTGATGTCAAAATGTTACTTACTTCTGAAAGGTATCCTAGATGCACGGTAAATAACGCAATGCTTTGAAATTCCGCTAGTCTTAAATATGCATTTCACTATATTTGAATTGTAATTTAAAAAGTGAAGCACTAAATTCTACTTCCTTCTTCCCAGTATACAGGTACTGTAAAAATCAGTGGTGCCTGAAAAGCGACCCATGCACTTCACCAAAGTGACAGGGCTTGATGTTCCAAAAAATCAGCTTTGTGTCTCCATGTTTAAACCCACATATTGTGTTTTTTTAATAAACTAATAAACATCTCAATTTGGGAAACAGAGTGAGTGCAGATTAACAAATAGTTCTAGGTGTCAAAACTATCTGACACCCCCATAATGAACTCCTCTATTTACCTCAAAAAGACTTATTTATTTAAGGCGGGTATCTTTTATTTAGTGACTTATGAATACATTCATAATTTCTTAGCCTGGAAAAAAAATTCCATAGTATTGTTGCTTTTGTTTAATCAAATTTTTATGAGCTTTTCTGTTCAGGCGCTTGAAATGGAAACACACCCAGCATTTTCAGAGGTTAGACTTTCTAGTTTGGCCTTGTGTTTGTTCACAGGTAATTAGATTCCCCACAAGTCATTTAATTAGTATTCAGCCATCAACTATGTGGTTGCCCACACAGACAAAAGACAACGCTGCACAAAGCTTAAAAATTCATTTTTGCTTTTTGTGCCTTCAAGAACCCCAGCCATGACACATGAGTGTGTGACGCCTCAGTTGGGGCTGTTCAGGCTGTTGTAACCAGAGTGGTAGAGTCAGAACTACAACATGTTGTCTCACTTACTGATAAAGGCCGTAACTGAAAATTTAACCATTCTTCTGTGCTGGTTATTATGATGCTGGTTGTGTCAGTTAGTTTGAAATGTACATAAAATTAACTGCAAAATACATGTATGGCTTCTGTGCATAAAGATACTGCAAATGTGTTGTGCTAAGGCTATAAATATGGGCAGGAAACATTTTATGAAGGATAACAGCAAAAATACTGTTAAGATTTCTGTGTATTATCATATTTTTTTAAGCACTACCCAAAACGAGTTATTTTTCATTGTAAATAAGCAGTGGTACAGTTGTTGGTAGCACTTTTGCCTTGCAGCAAGAAAATCCTGGGTTTGAATCCTGACCAGGGGTCTTTCTGCATGGAGTTTGCATGTTCTTCCTGTACATGCTTGGGTTCTCTCGGGGTACTCCGGCTTCCTCCCACAGACCAAAAACATGGCTGATATGTTAATTAGTCTCTCCAAATAATCCTTAGGTATGAGTGTGTGTGTGCATGGCTGTTTGTCCTATGTGTCTCTATGTTGCCCTGTGATGGACTGGTGAACTGTCCAGGTTGTACCCCCGCCTATTGTCTAATGACCGCTGGAGATGGACACCAGCCTCCCTTGAGCCGGCCAGGATAAGCGGGTACTCACAGTGGATGGATAGATGGAAATTGAAATTACAATATACACTAAGAAAATCTGAGAACAAACAAACTGAAAAAACTATGCATACACTGACAGTAATATAAACCAATCAGGTGCAACAGTATGACAGGGGATGTGAATAATACAGATTTTGCTTTACCATAAGCATTTTACCTTTTACATTTTATTTCTATTCTCACTTTTATGGATCTACAGAGCATCTGGGTATAAAATTTCAATGCTCTACAATTCCCCCAAGTGCTCAGATTATTTGGCTATTTTTAGCCAATATATCAAAAGTAGGTCATCAGTTTTACTTTATGTTTTACACATCCAGCATGCAGAGATGAGTAAAGTTTCTGCATAACATAGTGAGAGAGCTGTGGAGCCTTTACTGATGAATATTTTTGACAGTGGTTCATCTGGTGATGAAAATGTACTATGCTTCAGTGATAAATGCATTGTGAGGTGATGCTGCAGTGTTATTTTTTCATATGGTACATTTTCTTCCTACACGTTTGAAATTGAAAGCAGATACACAACAGTGTTACAGAGATATAAGGCCACAAGTAAATTTAGGAATTCCTAGGTTAGAGCATCACCTGTAAGATGTTCCCAGACTGTGGTGGTCTATCAAAAGTGGTCCAAGAAAAGAGTCTGGTGAACCAGCAGCTAAGGATCAATAATGCACTTCAGGAGCTGGCATGTAAGATTCACCACAACAAAGAAAAAAATACGGTTGCTCAAACTGCTGAAAAAGTTCATGTTCTGATAGAAAGGTGTGAGAATACACAGTGGATCACAGTTTGTTGCATATTGGGAGTCAAAGCCATACACCATTAAAGGTGCATATGCTAACCTATTACCACTGCCAAAATAACCATCAACAGGGAAGTTAGCATGTTTTTACATTATTCAGGAGACTGGGTAGTTTGCTTTCCTGGAGAACACCTGGTACCAGGATCCACACTGGTAAGAAGGCAAGCCTTCAGAGGCAGCATGAACGTTTGGCCAATGTTCTACTGAGAAACCTAGATCTGCCATCCATTTTGTAGTTATTGTTACATGTACCATCTACTTGTTGCAGAACCCTTGGTGGTTGTGGCCTCTTACAGCAACACAGTACACTTTCATCAAAGCAAGAATGGATCAGGAATGGTTTGAGGGGCAAAACCATGGGTTTTAGGTGTTAACTTGGCCTCCAAATCCATCTCAAGCCAGTCAAGCATCTGTAGGATAGAATGGACAAACAAGTCTGATTCATGGAGGCACTACATCGCAACTTACAGAACCTAAAGAATCCGCTGCTAAGATATTGGTGCCAAACACTTCAGGTGTCTAGTGGAGTCCATTCTTCCACATGGACTCCACTAGACACCTGAAGTGTTTTTTTTAGGGTTCTTTAGGTTCTGTAAGTTGCGATGTAGTGCCTCCATGAATCAGACTTGTAGCAAGGGGTGGGGCAACACACTTCTAGGCAGTTGGTCAAAACACTATTTTGTCTCAGTGTCATTTCTTACACCTTCCCATTCCCACCACCATGTCTCATACATATTTAAGTGTTTTAGATTGTTTCTTCATACTGTACATGCTGCTTTCATCTGCTGAATTAGTGGCAGTGTGTTAAATCTACATCACATTTTCAGTGGAGTCTGAAATGAACTCTGTGTTCACTGAAGAGTGATGTTCAGTTAATTAGGTCTTATCTGTTTAAGTTAATTAGAGTACATATTATCATGCAAACTCTAACTGATGGGTTGAACACAGTAATGAAGAAGGTTGTGGTGAGTCTAATTATTAAAGGTTTGATCTTCAGAAACAGTGCTTTGAAATCTTACAACGTACTCAAAATTTGTATCACACTATTTGGTCCTATGCATAAAATCAAACGTGACTTTACTTCACACAATCAAATAGTTCAATAGTTCACTGTTCTGTGCTTTTATTCTGTCCTCCGCAGCAGAACGATGATAAATTGCTCAAAAACAAACATTTTCTTCAATCCCATCTCTCCAACTTTGTCCTGGTCACCAACCTAGTTCATTTGTTTCTTCACTTACAACCATCAATCAAAGGTCTGATCTCCCTTATTTACATTAAATCCTCAGAGAGCTTATCTTAGTTTGGAAAATATTCATTTTTATTATTAGAATCTTCCGAAATAATTTTCAGATCTCAGTTTCTCTTCTGCATTATAATCTGAGTTTTTTGTCTGGGTTTGGTTATCCTCACACCAACATCTACTTGCATCTCTGAGGACCAGATAGAGAACTCGAGCTTATTGCTCTTTCCAGACTGTTGTACCTCAGCTATAGGGTAGGGTGGAACAAGCTTCCTTTGTTTTTATGTTGTCTTGAGAGACTGGACCTTTTTAAAAAGCAGCTGAAGCCATTCTTATTTAAGCATGCTTTTCCTTAACATCTTTTGAAATTTAGCATCATTTTATTTGCTCTTTGCTCTTTGTCTTTATCATGTCTTCATTTAATCCTATTTTAATATTTACACTCGTTGTATATCACTTTGCAATTTCTATCTGTGAAAGGTGCTCGTACTCGTACTCGTCGTCTTCCGCTTATCCGGAACCGGGTCGCTGGGGCAGCAGACTCAGCAGAGACACCCAGACGTCCCTCTCCCCAGACACCTCCTCCAGCTCCTCTGGGGGGAGCCCAAGGCATTCCCAGGCCAGCCGAGAGACATAGTCCCTCCAGCGTGTCCTGGGCCGTCCCCTGGGCCTCCTCCCGGTGGGACGTGCCTGGAACACCTCCCGAGGAAGGCGTCCAGGAGGCATCCGGTATAGATGCCCGAGCCACCTCAACTGGCTCCTCTTGATGTGGAGGAGCAGCGGCTCTACTCCGAGCCCCTCCCGAATGGCTTCGCTTTTCGGCTCAGCTCTCTCTTCACCACAATGGACCGGCACAGCGCCCCCATTTCTGCGGCAGCCGCACCGATCCGTCTGTCGATCTCCCGCTCAATTCTTCCCTCACTCGTGAACAAGACCCCGAGATACTTGAACTCCTCCACTTGAGGCAGGAACTCCCCTCCAACCTGAAGAGGACAAGCCACCCTTTTCCAGTTGAGTACCATGGCCTCTGAGGAGCTGATCTTTATCCCAGCCGCTTCACACTCGGCTGCGAGCTGCCCCCAGCGCATGCTGTAGGTCTTGGCTAGAGGGGGCCAGCAGGACCACCTTATCTGCAAAAAGAAGAGACGAAATCCACTGGTCCCCAAACCAGACCCCCTCCGGCCCTTGGCTGCGTCTAGAAATCCTGTCCATAAAAGTTATGAACAGGACCGGTGACAAAGGGCAGCCCTGCCGGAGTCCAACATACACCGGGAACAGGTCCGGCTTAGTGCCGGCAATGTGGACCAAACTCCTGCTCCGCTCGTACAGGGACCGGATGGCCCCTAATAAAGGGCCCCCGATTCCATACTCCTGGAGCACCCCCCACAAGGCATCACGAGGGACACAGTCGAATGCCTTCTCCAGGTCCACAAAACACATGTGAACCGGTTAGGCAAACTACCATGAACCCTCGAGTACCCTGTAGAGGGTATAGAGCTGGTCCAGTGTTCCATGGCCAGGATGAAAACCACACTGCTCCTCCTGAAGCCGAGGTTCGACTATCGGCCGGACTCTCCTCTCCAATACCCTGGCGTAGGCCTTATCAGGGAGCCTGAGTAGTGTGATCCCCCTGTAGTTGGAACACACCCTCCGGTCCCCCTTCTTATGAAGGGGGACCACCACCCCGGTCTGCCAGTCCAGAGGCACTGTCCCCGACTGCCATGCAATGTTGAAGAGGCGTGTCAACCATGACAGCCCCACAACATCCAGAGATTTGAGGTACTCAGGGTGGATCTCATCCACCCCCGAAGCCTTGCCACCGCAAAGCTTTTTAACCACCTCGGTGACTTCAGCCTGGGTGATGAAAGAGTCCAACCCTGATTTCCTAGCACTGTTTCCACCAGGGAATGCGTGATGGCAGGATTGAGGAGATCCTCGAAGTACTCCTTCCACTGCCCGATAATGTCCTCAGTCGAGGTCAGCAGCCTCCCACCCCCACTATAAACAGTGTTGGCGAAGCACTGCTTTTGTCTCCTGAGGCGCCGGACGGTTTGCCAGAATCGCTTCGAGGCCGACCGGTAGTCCTTCTCCATGGCCTCACCGAACTCCTCCCAGGCCCGGGTTTTTGCCTCTGCCACAGCCCGGGCCACAGCACGCTTGGCCTCACGGTACCCGTCAGCCGCCTCAGGAGTCCCACAAGCCAACCACAGCCGATAGGACTCCTTCTTCAGCTTGACAGCATCCCTTACTGCCGGTGTCCACCACCGGGTTCTGGGATTGCCGCCGCGACAGGCACCGCAGACCTTACAGCCGCGGCTACGGGCAGCAGCATCGACAATAGATGCGGAGAACATGGTCCACTCGGACTCTATGTCTCCAACATCCCCCGGAATCTGGTCAAAGCTCTCCCGGAGGTGGGAGTTGAATACATCCCTGGCCGAGGGCTCCGTCAGGCGTTCCCAGCAGACTCTCACTATGCTCTTGGGCCTGCCAAGACTGTCCAGCTTTCTCCTCCTCCAGCGGATTCAACTCACCACCAGGTGGTGATCAGTGGACAGCTCAGCCCCTCTCTTCACCCGAGTGTCCAAAACATGCAGCCGAAGGTCTGATGATATGACAACAAAGTCAATCATTGACCTCCTGCCTAGGGTGTCCTGGTGCCAAGTGCACTGATGGACACCCTTTATGCTTGAACATGGTGTTCATTATGGACAGTCCGTGACTAGCACAGAAGTCCAATAACAAGACACCACTCGGATTCAGATCGGGGAGGCCATTCCTCCCAATCACGCCTCTCCAGGTGTCACTGTCGTTTCCCACGTGGGCGTTGACCTCCCCCAGCAGAATAATAGAGTCCCCGGGAGGGGCATTATCCAGCACCCCCGACAGGGACACCAAAAAGGCCGGGTACTCCGCACTACCGCTCAGCCCGTAGGCCGAAACGACAGTCAGAGACCTATCTCCGACCCGAAGGCGCGGGGATGCGACCCTCTCATCCACCGGGGTAAACCCCAACACGAGACGGCTGAGCTGGGGGGCAACAAGCAAACCCACCCCAGCCCACCGCCTCTTCCCGTGGGCCACTCCAGAGTAGAAGAGAGTCCAGCCCCTCTCAAGGAGATGGGTTCCAGAGCCCACGCTGTGCGTGGAGGTGAGCCCGACAATTTCTAGTCGATATCTCTCGACCTCCCGCACAAGCTCAGGCTCCTTCCCCCCCAGCGAGGTAACATTCCACGTCCCTAGAGCCAGCCTAAGCATCCGGGGATCGGGCCGCTGAGGTCTCCACCTTCGTCTGCCACCCAATCCTCTTTGCACCGGTCCCTCACGGTTCCCCCTGCAGGTGGTGGGCCCACTGGGGGATGGCCTTGCGTCTCTCGTTCGGGCTTGGCCCAGCCGGGTCCCACGAGGAGCAACCCGGCCACCAGGCGCTCTCCGACGAGTCCCGACCCCAGGCCTGGCTCCAGGGTGGGACCCGGCTCCGCCGTACCGGGCGACGTCACGTGCCTCGATACATTTGTCCTCATGAAGGATTCTTGAACCGCTCTTTGTCTGACCCATCACCTAGAGCCGGCATTTAAGCCCCAGACAACATAGCCTCTAGGATCATTTGAACACTCAAACTCCTCCACCACGTTAAGGTGGCGGTTCAAGGAGGGGGTGAAAGGTGCTATTTAATTTAAATGTACCTACATATTTCAACCAGGCTGAACTATCCCTTTCTGTTCTTCCACAAATGCAACTAATTCTTCATTTTGTTAACGTTTGGTCATTGTTTGTCCTACTTTATAGTCTGTCCACCAGGAACATGAGCTTATCATTCATGTATTGCTGACTTCTGCCAACCACTTCATCAGTACTTCCACAGTCTTTACAAGATTCATGAAAAATAAATCAAGCCCGTTTTTTAGTGTTCTCCCACCACGCTGGGTTCTGACGATCACAGAGGAGCTTACTGTCTGTTCTCGTTTGTTTCTGAGCTGCAAAGGACTAAGATAGAAAAATGCAGCAGCAGAATTTATTACAATGAAAAGATCATAATGGAGAGGACCACTATACACATACACACCAAATCAGGCTGTATTACCAAAGGACCCTAATGAGCCTCTTTAGTAACACTCCACTAAAGCAACAATAGCCTCTTCAAACAGCATGTCAAAGCACAGCATGCATGCATAAACCAACATTCAGTTGTCTTCATGCACAGCAGGTCCATCCCCAGCAGCTGGTCTTTTTAAAAAGAGTGAAGAAATTTTAAATGAACTGTCAAAATGCAGTAAATCCTAAGAAACATGCTGTTAAGATATCCCAAACTAAATATGTGATTAGTTCCCATCTTCTTGGCCTGAACAGAATCTATTATCAGGCTTTTTTTTTACTTGCTGTGTACAGTGAAGTAGATTGAAAGGATCCATCTTGAACATTTCAGAGAGGTGGAAGTTTATGTCAATTGTACAAATCTAAGAAAACATGTTTTTCTTTTTAATCATTGTAAATCTTTCCTGAAAAACCTGAGCTGTTTGGAGAAAGAGTGATGGTGATCAATGACCTGCAGCAAGGCTGCCTGTGCAGAAAAACACGATAAAAAACGATTTCTCATATAACACTGTGTCTTTGGTAAACTACTGTCTTGTCATTTTATGAAAGTCTAAACTGAAGGGGTGTATTGGGAGGATACCTCTGCCTGTAAGTAGGCGTGATTAGTTTTGGAGAATGTAACTGGGTATTTTTCTGTTTCATTTCTGTAAATTTATTTCCAGGGCAGAGCTCATGAGTTATTAATGTGTAGTTTTATAAGATTTTTAAGATCCTTCCAATTCATTGCTTTCACATTTGTAACTTTGTCACCACTAGAAACCTGTTTATAAGCATTTGTAAATCCAAAGTATGCAAGTAGGAATGTCCTGATCCCGATCCATGTCATCTTATAACAAAACAATAGTTCATAATTTATGAAGTGAGATTCTGTGATGTTATTATCAGTAATAGTTCACTTCTAGAAGAATTATGTCATATTGCAGTAAGTCTTTTAACAGTGAATAAATTCTCAGAGCAGTGAAAAGGTAACAGCTGATCAGATGGACCCACGTCTTAGCTAATATTAGCATTTTAAAAAACTCACACTGAAAATTTTCATTTCCAAGGGAAACAGCGATCTATATTATATTATTAACCATCTACACTTTGCCAAAGAAGCTTTGTAAGGTTTTTGCTGTTACTCAGCTGAGCAACTCTCTGCTACCTTGCTAAAGGCTCTCAATGTTGTATCAATCTCCTCAATCAGCTGAAATTGAGTCTGTCTGGATTATTTGCAAAGAACTACTTGACCTGAGCCCAATACGACAAAACAGGTTTAACCCATTTCAGTTTGGCTAATGAGAAGCTTCTGAACTAACCCCAATGCTGAAACTATAATTCATTATTCCTCACTTAACTCTTGTAGAAGGATGTAATATCACTGCGAGCTTGTCGAAAGTGTACATAAAACCTTGGAGAGGGGCATGCTAACTACTTTTCATACATACAATATTGGTTTTAAATGACTTTAGCTGTCTACAAGAGGACAAACTGAACATGTTCATTTCAGATGGGTAGTCTGCTGTCATTAACATTCTGCACATAACGTGCAATGAACAGTATTGTAATTAGTGTTGCTGTTTTTTATTATAATTTTAGATTTAAACTTTTTGCATACTTTTATTTGTAGTTTTTATGACACATCTGACAAATAACTGAATCTATACACTCTTGTGTTTTGCAGTACATTAAAGCTTTCTACAATAAGACCTGGATTGAGAGGTATGGGGAACCTATTCCTCCAGAGACATCCACTCTTCTGTGGTCCATAACTGTGTCCATCTTTGCCATCGGAGGCCTTCTTGGAGCTCTGTCCGTCTCTTTGATTATTGTAGTAGTAGGACGGTGAGTAAAATAAAATTATACTTAAAAGTGCGGCCTCTTTCAGTTTTGAGTTATATATTTCAGAGCATCAATAAGACATGAAAAACATCCTTAAGGCTTTTACTGCAATTAAAATAATAAGTTGAAGCAACACTATGTTTCTGAAATGCACTTGATTAATTGAGCATAAGTAAATGGGAGCACCTCTGTTGAATTTGAAGTGCGGCCAACCATTGATGCTCGATCAGATCTTTCATACAGTGTTAACAAGGAAAGACATCAACAATTGTCTTAGGTAAATGAAAATAGCTGCCGATCTGTTTCATAAAGAGAGTGAAGCCCTTTTCCAACAACTTGCTGTTGCCATTAAAACAAATATTCACTTTGTGAAAAACATTCAAGACATTTTTTCCTGGTGTACACTTACCGAGTTAGTTCAGTCCAGGGTCAGACTGTAGATTGGTCTGAGAATTTGCGTAAACCAAGTCTGTTAAATGACTGATTGTATAACTGATGAGACAGAATCACCATTCAGCAGAATCCAGCGTCAATCAAAGGATTGCAGAGTACTTACAACATACGGCATGATGTAAGTTGCATCAGATGTCAGTGTGTAAAAGTGTTTTTATTTTTCTCACAGTATCTCCTCATGTGGTTCCAGACACACCTCACGGCTACAAGGTCACAGCAGGACCGCTCCAAAAACCGATTATACTACATATGACATTGTGCCAACAAACTTCTGTGTATTTCTTTAGGATTTTATGTGACAGAGTAGCCCTAAGTTGTGCATAACTGGGAAGTGGTAAAAAAAATTGTATATGCTTTCAAAAGCTTTTACAAATACATTATGAAGAGAATGGCCTGCATTTGTTTTCATGGCCACAGAGTCAACACTTTTTACAACTACCTTATCCTGCAGTAACAATTGCAAGTGTTTTAGGGTCTGTCTGCACCTTCTTTGAAAAAATTACAGACAGGTTCAAACTCAGTCATATTGGCTTGTGAACATCTGTTCTTGGACTGGGCCATTTCAACACTCCAGAATGCTTTGAGCTAAACCATTCCATTGCAGCTCTGAATGTATTTTAAGGTTTATGTTACGCTGGAAGATGAATCTCTACCCAGTCTCAAATTTTTTAGCAGGTGTTCTTCCAGCCCTTTACTTAGCACCACCCCTCTTCTTACCAGCCTTCGCCCTGCTGAAGAATAGCATTCCCACATCATGATGATACCAACACCATGATTCATGGAGAGGGTGGAGTGTTTCAAAAGGCAGGTCAAAAAGTTCAGTTCAAAAGTTCAGCTTCATCTAACTAAAGCGCTATATTTCACGTGTTTGCTTCTGCTCTCAATGACTTGTGGCAAACTTTAAAGGTAAACTGTTATGGCTTTCTTTTAAAAATAGCTTTTTACTTGGTACTCTTATATTAGGGTCAACTAATAGTTATCCTGTTGACAGATTCTCCCATCAAATGTGTAGATCTCTGCAGCCTCTCCAGCTCCTTGGCTGTTTCCCTGATTAATCTTTTCCTTGCCTGGTCTCTTGTACTATACTCTTTCCATTTTCAGATGGTGGATTGAACAGTTCTCTGTAAAAATATCCAAAGCTTTTAACCTCTCCACAACCTTCTCCCTGACATGTCTGCTGTGGTCCTTCGTTGTCATGATGCTGGTTGTTCACTACTGTTCCTCTGAGGCCTTCACAGTTGCATTTATGCTCTGTTTACTAATTAGGTGACCTTAGAAGACTGAATTCACTGGATTGCATTTAGTGGCATCAGAGTAAATTAGGCGGAATACAAATGCATGCTTTACACTTAATTTTATTTGCTAAAGATTGTAATCCATCTATAAAGAGTATATTCTGTGATGAAAACGAGAAAACATAGACAGACTCAGTTTAATGTCATATACATAGCATGTTTTTGATCAGCTTTAAATAGCAAGAGGCATGTTTTGTGGGAAATGTAAAAAAAAACTTCACAGTATTGCAGATGTACTAGCATCAGAAATTCTTTATTTAGGGCTGAATGCGAGTGTGCACTTCATTAACCAATTTCTTTTTTGAACATACGTCTTTTAAAAAAATGTACAGTAAAGCTGAAGCGATTGAGTTCTGAAATTGGCCCCTCAGTGCGACCTTACATTGACCTCTGAAATCCTTTGCTTTACATCCATGGCTACTTTTTTAGGCTTATTACAAAGTTTTACCTCATTGAATTTTGACAGGTTCAAGATGAGCCTTTATTCACCCTTCTTCCTACTTTATACTGACATAGGTCAGATGAATCACTTATTTCTTGGCAGATGCTAAGTTAATTCGTTGTGTCTGAAATTGTGTGCACTCACCTTTTTGCTTTGTCAGGTTTTTAGGCAATGTTTGAATGCAAATGTTACAAGAATCCTTACCCTCTGATGTTTATTTTTCCAAGTTTTTCAGTCATCACTGCTCATGTTGCACTTTTAAAAATGTAGAATTATTTTACCAGTTGTTAAAAAAACAGCATATTTCTTGCGTCCTACACTACTACAATGGTGAGTTTTGTCCCCTCTTTTTCCCCAAACACTCAGTTGGACAGACAGCTTGTCCTGTTAAGCGCTGGTCGCCAAGATGTTGCTATATCCACACTTGTGTTCTCCCTGTTGTCTCCAGCCCAAGAGCACAGTTATTATGTGAAAATTGCTTTTTTGGTGACTTATTACCCCTCTGCAAGGTACTAGGGAGGAATGGAGAAAAAAATGAGTTATTTTTGAGCTACTAGCAGTGCTTTGACAACCTATTCTGCACACTGAGATCCGGTCTCACAGCTAGTGTAATGAGTTTCTCAGGGTTTGTGCAAGCAGGGTAGTTTCACATCCTTTGTGTGCAGAGTTGTGTGTTCTGCACCTTCAGGGACAGACTCAGACTCGACATAATCACCCCTGTGCTTAAAAAATAATTCCAATTCAAACAAATCTAATATCCACTAATTATCAGGAAGTCAGTGTCACAGCAGGGAAAGAATTATGAATCTCATACATGATTCTCATCATACATGATTCTTTAATTCTTTTTCTACTATTTGAGGCCAGTCCAACACCTTAAGATTCACCTCGGATTTTTCTCAGAAAGTTTCTTGTCTCGACTAAAGGTGTACGTTTTTTCTTTTGTATTCCCTGCTAGGCATCTGTGATCCAGCTGGTTATCCTGTAGAGGCTGACATTCAGATGTCAGGGTGAATATAAAATAGCAAAGGAAGACGGATGCAGAGACCAAAAAGAAAGCTACTCTAAAAAAGTGACCAGGGGGTTCATTAAAAGTTTCAAAGTAAAGCTGAAGTTAATGTTTTTTGTTTTTTTCTCTTTGTCATAATGAAGACGTGATATGAAAACAGCATTATTAGTTGTTTGTTCTCCATCTCTGCTATCATGTAAATGAGGCTTCCCTTGAGACAATATGCATTTCTGCAGCAGCAGTTAGAATGAGCATCTACTCCTTTGACCCCTGACATTAGGTGATTTTAGTTTAGGATTCTTTTGTTTTTAGTCTTTTAACTTGTACAGTCTCATCTCAAAGTTTGTGTTTTAAATTTCATATTCAAAAATGGTAATACCTTTTCAAAACAGGCTTATGTGCATGCAGAGGAGTTCATGCATATCCATGAATCTTGCTTCATTTTGTTGACATTCAGAGGCGTACTTAGAGGGCATTTTGAAGAAAACCCATTTTCAACGTTTTTCGGAATGTAATGTTTTATAAATAAGGTTATGAATCATATATGAACAAACCTCTCTGTTAAATCTTGAATATGTATATATAGGAATGATATGATAGAGTTTTGGATATGCATGTGTTAGTGAACTAAAGACTGACTCAGGAACACATTAGAAAATCTTGGTATTTACCCTAGAAGAGTTCCAGAGTTGATGACTTACATTGGGAGAAACATTTTGGTTTTCTTTTTTTTTCACTTTTAAGCAAGCAAATTATTTTTTTTTAAGCAATTGTAGGAAGAAAAAATGATGTTATGTATCAAAGAGTAACGAGTAAGAGATGTTCTTTTATATCACAAACATACAAGGAAACCAACTTCAGTTTCCTGCTGCTTTTACTTTTCTTGACTTCATGTTGAATTTATCAGGCCTCACTCACCATCATAGAAAATATGAGTTTGATCTCCTCTCAGTAATGCCAAAAATAATAAATAACTCAATGACCATGTTTGCTGACAGATAAAAGTGTAATGATACAGCTTGTACGGGTGGATTTAATTTAAGATTACTCAGTAATTATGTCAGGACTCCAAGGGCTAAAAAGAGTCACCTACTAGTATACATTTTAAGTCTTAGGGATGTTTTAAAGGAAAATTTCGATTTTATCTTGGGTGTGGAAGGGGTAAAATATGAGGGTCTGTCTGAGTTTGCTCTGTAGCAAATGGAAAGGGAAGTTAACTTGCCTGTCTGAAATTCTGTGGCTTAAACAATTTGGTGGCCCTTTTAGTTGATAAACTCTTTGATACAGTGGAGTTCATGACATGTCCACCAGAGCTGCCTGAAACCACAATTAGTGGAAATTTCTTTGTAGCACCATATGTGAAGAAAAACTCCCAATTTATTCACACATTTGGCTTTTCTGAGGGGGACTTTCTGCAGACAGGGGGGTGTCATTGTACCCACATCATGATTAATTTGATCATTCCTCTGGCCAACAGGCTGATCATCAGCTCATTTCTGATTTCTATGCACAGTGACTTATGCAGACATCTATTCAGAAATGAATGGTTTAGCTTTCAGTTTTTCTGGGTATGTGGACAAATCAATTTGAATGGATACTCTGTGGATTGTTCTTCATGCACTTGACATGAGGGGCCTCCTGCATGAGCACATTTTTCTGCTTTGCTGGCCTCAAAGAATCATTCACATTCAATGTTTTGTTCCCCTTTTTTGAGATTCTAAAGCAAAAAAAAATGCAGCTATTCTTTTTTTCCTTTTCACAAAGGCTGTCTCAAGTCTTCTCACCCCTGCTTGTTCTTTCTTTTGAGTGTCTTGCGTAAATGTTTTGACAGAGTTAGATATGCTCCTCCTTTTACTACAATTAAAGCACTGCAGACATTTCAACAAAGGGCTTGAATAACCAGATTAGAATTGTATGTAGGCTTCATTGTCATCGTGTCTACACAGCTGATGTTCTTATATTTTATTTGTCATATAGTGTCAAATCTATACCGTCTTACTGTCTTTCAGAAAGGGAACCTTGCTGCTGAATAACTGCTTTGCAGTGGTAGCTGCTGTGTTGCTGTCACTGGGCGAGATGTCAAGATCTTTTGAGATGCTCATCATTGGCCGGATCATTGTGGGGGTGAACTCTGGTTAGTGTGCAATTATGGAAGCATGTTTTTTATTTTTTATTTTACAGAACAACCAAGTGATAGAAGTACTGTTAACATAAGATCATATTGCCTCAAAAACATATTTCTTCAAAATATACTCCCTGTCCTCTGAATGTAAGCAAGTAGTTCCAGTACAATACATGATGCCATCTCCTTCACCCACATGTGACTTGAGGGTACATCCATTTTGTTCCAGTGCAAATATATTAACCACCTGGCCTGCAGGAGTCCATAGTCAATTCATTTTAACTGTCAGGAGCTAAAAACACAGTTCTGTGGGCATATGGAGTTTAGACGAAAATTCAGAATGAAAGACTCACCTTCACTGCCTCCACCTTCCAATGACTCTTCGGTGCGTCTCCGCCTTCCAATCAGAATCCTGTCCGTCTGATTCTCCATCCAATCACCTTCCAATGCCTTGCTTTTAAAGGACCTTCAGCCGTGTTCATCCTCGCTTGTCAGCTGAGCTCATCCCTCCTCCACCCCACCTCCACCATCTTCCTTAACATCTACTCCTGGCTTCCTCGCTCCCTGGCCACCAATCCACCACCAGTGTCGGATCGGGGGGGAAGACATCTCTAAATCCAAGCCTTACAAATGATCATCTTAGCTCATGTCATTCTCAGCATTCCTGTCTTCCTCCCAGGTCCGAGCGCCAAAGAAATAACCATGTAATTTTCTAATTGCCATCCCTTTTTCTTTGTGAGTCTTTTCAGATTGAAATACCAAACACACACATTTTTGCTCAATAGGTGCATTTACTCCAACAATCTTAGACAGGATTCGCATGACCAATTTCCAGTACTGCTGTAAGTTTGGACAGTTCCATACGCAGTAAAAACAGAGTACCCTTTCCGTCCAAACATTTACTACAGCTATCTGGGGTGTTAGTAGACCAGTGATTCAGTTTGACCAGAGTTATGTAAGTTCTTATCTAGGAAGCATGCTTTTATTCAACTTAGTGTACTTGTACAACAAATGTTTTTAGCTTGAAACATTTGTTGTACCGCCTCTCGCCCATAGACTGCTGGAGATAGGCACCAGCTCCCCCACGACCCACTATGGAATAAGCGGTAGAAAATGACTGACTGACATTTGTTGTATGAGACTTTTATCACAGGTAAACAGATGTATGCACCTGAGAGACTGAACACATCTACAGTGAAACACTTTCAACTTTCTTACAAAATGCTGCAGTCTAAAATAGGATCTTTACAAAGACTATAGCTAATTGTTTCTGCATAAATAGAGTGAAACAATTTAAAATGAGGTTCAAATGAAGTAAGTAAATATAGCATTTTGATGCAACTTTATCCAGAGGCAAAAGTAATAAAGATTGGCAGATGTGCAAAATAATTTGCTTATCAAATATGAATTCAGTGATGATCAGAGAGCAGCGAAGCTCTAATTGCCTTCTGTTCTGATATCTTTCCCCAAACCCTGGAGGAAAACTGTAACAACGGCACTTAATCAGAGAATGACTTGAATACAACCATGCCTTACATATTCATACTAACAGCAGTATAGGAACTATACTCAGATCATTTCATAACAAAACAAAAAGGTTTTAAAACTCCAATAAAAATAAAACAAACAGCATACAAAAATAACCTTCCATACTGAATAATCTTGCATGGCTTTTCTACGTAACTAAAACTGTAAACCTAACTAAAACCACATAGAATCTCTAGTTTTGTTTGTGAATTGATTCTCTAAAAGTCCTCTAATGTAGTTTATGTATTGATTTTCTGAGTGTCTACGAATCTACTAAAGACTAAAGAGATGAATATGTCATTGGGTAATTCTCTAGTATAAATTATTTTTTGTTATTTAGGAGTTACTAGGTTTTTTTACGTGTTTTAAGGGGATTTTAATTTGAATCTAACATGTGAACCTTGTTTTTTTTCCCAGGTATATCTCTTAGTGCTCTCCCCATGTACCTGGGAGAGATTTCCCCAAAGCATATCAGAGGTTCTATTGGCCAGTTCAACTCCATCCTGATCTGCTTGGGAGTGTTCACAGGACAAGTGCTGGGTCTGCCTGAGCTCTTGGGTCAGGTCAGTGTACAAACAAATATAATATCTCCCCATGTGTAAACAGTAGGTTTCTGAATTTATCATTGATGATTGGTTGTCGCTGTTTGGATTAAGTTGGAAAGTGAAAGAATTTGCAATGAACTCATGAACCCTGAAGTACCACAGTAGTAAATATGATTGCAGTGTTCAGTGATCGACCAAAGAGCGTATCTAATCTCCAAAGCCAGATGGGGAAGCATCTTTCACATGGTCTAGTAACATGTCATGGCATAACAGCAGAGTGGGCCGGGTGTGAACACCATGATTTCAGCTGCAAAGCAGCATATGTACCCTCCTCAAACCACAAACTAGCACATGAGGTTGTGTAGAATCTGCTTAATAATTGCACGCCTGCCTGTGCATTAATTATCAGGTGCTGCTGGTATTTATTCTCTCACTCTATTACATTAAGCTCTTCAACAATTAATAGCACAATAAACCTTGATCGCTGTGACAGATATAAGCTTTTTTTTTCTACAGCGACAGCTCCTTCTACTGGTAAATTATCTTCCCTCGAGGCTGGCAGAGCCTAAATAATGACAATTATAGCTGAGAAAAGCGTTACCATCATAGCCACCTCCACTCTATGGTTTGTGAGAAAAGGATTTTAATATTTAGTTTGATACGAATTTCTTATTTTCTACACTTGATTTGAATAGTTTCTAGGCAGGCTTTGACAGCTCATTTTCACTCTTTAAAATGTTGTTGCATGTTTGAGTGTCTGGCATAGAGACTGAATTACGTCCTTTGAAGTCTATTGAATAAGTCAAGCAGAACATAAAACTAAGGACGTCTGGTGATGCAGTTGATCTTGAAAAAGCTATGTGGCAAGTTCTGAATAATAAGATGTGAAAATTTAGCGGCATGATCTAGCGTTCATGTAAAAATACATTTCAGCACACATTCAGCTTCTTCGAGTAGTAAATTATTAAAACTAATTCTACACTGATATTATTTTGTTTATATACTACAAGCAAAATATTCCTTTGCAAAACAGCACTGGACTCTGACTGCTATTGAGACTTTGCTAACCAAAGAGTCACTCTGATTGCTTAGGCAGTTTCTTTGCTGCTTGGCCATCAGGCGATGTAACAGGCACTGCCAACATCCAATTGGTTGTCTGCATCTTCTAACATCAAAATATGTTGTTTCTTTGAAATCCTTAGGACAACAGACATGCAGTTTAATTTCTTTATATATTTCTATTTTTTTAATAAAATTACAAAAAAAAAATTGTTGTTGCTGATACCTTATATTGAAACGCATTCAGTGAGTTCCAATGCACCAATGCTTTATTTCATGCTTGCAATAAAAATAAAATGTAATTTGAATCTGTCACATTATAGGGCCTTTTCTTTTCAATAATGTTTTAGCTTGTAGCAGACAATAGCTACTTTCATTCCGATGACCAACAATGAGAAACATTTTAAAAAGTGTCAGTCAGTCATTTTCTATACCGCTTCTCCATAGTGGGTCGCGGGGAAGCTGGTGCCTATCTGCAGCACTCTATGGGCGAGAGGTACACCCTGAAAAGGTCGCCAGTCCATTGCAGGGCAATACACAAACATTCATGCACACAGTCATTCACACACCTAAGGACAATTTAGAGAGACCAACTGCGCCACCGTGCAGCCCAATTTTAAAAAGTGTGTAGGAAACAAACAAGCACCAGTAAGCGGAGAACACATTAGACGGTTGCCAAGGCGGGGTGACATTACATTTAAAAGGCCAAATTCGGGCATCAATGCACAACACAATATCAACCTAAAGCAAAAACAGTGGTAACAAAGTCTGCAGCTTGACTTTGAGTCCCTTAGGTGAAGATTTATTTGGCAATTTATTGAATTAGGATTAGCAAATCAGGAGAAATGTTTCTAGCCAGCAGTAGCTTAGATACCTAAAAAACCCCACTGAGGGATTAAGAAATACTCTGACACAAGCCCCGTCTCATTGTAAATCACCATACTAGCAAATGACCACTTGTGACACTTGTGCTTTTTTTCCACATAGTCAGTTGATGTTTTACCAGGCATGTAGCTGTCAAAACCTTATTATGTGGACTGACATGCTACTTTAAGTTTGTCTCCATTTAGTTTCCCCAAACCAACTTGTTTCTTAGCCCTAAATCGGCACTTTAATTTAATGTTACGCATATGATGGATGAAAAGCAAGTTAAAACACTAATATACTATCAAACTGTGGCTGCATTCAAACTCTGTATCATGCATTTGGCTCAGACATGGTGAAACAAATTGTTGCAACTGAGGCAAATTATTGTGGCTAAACATGCAGGAGTATTGGTCTGAGAGAGCAGTTACTGATTCAACGTGATCTGCAGACATCAGTAGATGTTTAGTACTGACAGAAAGCAGTTTCCTTCCTGATGAACTTTATACTTACAAACAACAGCTGCAGTCACCTTGTGGCAAATCAGTCGACATACTCATGAAAAGATCATTGGTGTCAAGAAAACAGGCCATGTGCTATGTACAACAAAAGTCCATCAGTGAGTTCAGATGATGTTACCTTTCATTTGGTACTCTTCCTGTTTTAGGAAATGTGTGGCTACACAGGGATTTTTTTTGTAAAAAACGTTGAAAGAGCTGATAATTATTTTATCTTTCATACTTCCAGCATTTAAAAATTTACATCTTTGATATGATGAAATTTGCCCTTTACACTAGATATTAAAATGCATGTAGCAACTGTGCATTTTTAAATGATGAAATAAATATTTTTAGTAGTTTTCTTTGCTATCTTGTGCAAACACATTATCAGAGTGCATTTTGATAGGAGGAGTAAAATATCAATGCACTTAAAACGGTTAGATTCAGATAAATGTCCACTTTATTAAAATTACATGTGATTCTGGCTTTAGGCGTATGTTATAAAAGAGGATTACCAGGCAACTTGCTCCACTCTGAAAATTACATGCAGTGGGAATTACAATTAAATGTCTTAGCACGTAAAATAAACCTTAATATCACACAAAGAAAACCTGAACAAACACAAAACTTCATTTTCAAAGAAAGAACATCTCACATTTGCCAAAAACAATTTTGTAGACACATGATAAAAATGACGTTTTGGAAGTCAGTTGCCCTATTACGTCTGGTGTAAAATAAGCACATTTTAGATAAAAAAAACAACTTTATCCCTACAGTCAGACATAGTGACAAGGTGATGGTCTTGGCCTTCTCTGCTGCTTCACTGTAAACTTAGCCACACCGGCGTTGTACTGCAGAACAATGATCCACAGAACACCTGCCAGTTTACCTCTGAATGCCTCAAAGAAACAAATAAAAGCAATCTAAAGGTTATAGGGATGGCCTTGTATAGGTCGTGCTTTGATGTGACTAATTCTGAGGCATGACCTGGCTAGGGTTAGGTTCAAGCTCAAAAACCTTCCAATGTGGCTTAATTACAGCATTGTGGCAGAGTGGGCTGAAATTCCTCCACAGCAATGTAAAAGACTCAACAATTATCACAAACACTTGTTGGCAGTTGTTGCTACCAAGGGTGGCACAACAAGTTCTAATGGTTTAGGGGGCAATTACTTTTTCACATAGGGCCATATTGGTTTGGATAGCGTTAATCCCACAATTAATTGTGAACGGACTGAATTTATAAAGTGCTTTTCTTGTCATACAGACCCCTCCAAGCATTTTACACTAGACCCACATTCACCCAATCAAACATTCATTCATCAATATGCAGATCGGTAGGTAACTTGGGGTTCAGTGCCTTGCCCAGAGGCACATCAACATGTGACAGGAGAAAGATGGAATCGAACCTACAACTTGTCAGATTCTTAGACAAGTACTCTTTCCACTGAACCACAATCGGGCCACAACAGTAAATGAAATTGTGTAAAAACTACATGTTGGCATTCATACAACTTTTTGTTTGTTCTGAAGCTTTTACTGAAATATTTAAGTGTGACAACAAAATAAAATGAGAGACGCAAATCTATGTTTCACATCACTGTAAACTTAAGAGACCACTTGTTTGCTTATAAACAAGGCTTTGGTCCACATTATGGCTAAAGACAGTAAAACAGAGCTTGACGCCTAAAATTTGCCTTTGACATAAATGTTAAAGACATACTGTTATGTCTCTGACTGAATGTGTTTGGTTTCAAGATTAAAATAAGCATCAGTCGCCGTGGTGCTGAGCTGGACATCTGCTCAGGTGGGATATCACCTTTACCTGTTTTGCATTACAATAGCTTTGCTTGCCTCCCTAATCTCATGCAATGAATGGTGGTGGGGAAAGTGCACCAGTCATAAATTGTGCAGCATCAGGAAGGTTTTTCCACAATGCCAGAGGAGGTAACGTTATGCATGGCCACTCTCCGCTCAGCTGTGACTATTTTTAGCATCAGCGTTAACGATTCATCACCTGCAAATAGTCATTAAAGTATGCAGTTTAAACCAGATATTAACATATGCTGTATAAAATGAAATCAGACTCAATGTTTCCTTTTTTGCCCTGTGATGGACTGGCGCCTGTGGATGTATTATACGGCAACATCTCAAACACACAGCTTCCTTGTGTGACATCGTGGAAAAATTTAATGAAATAAGCCAAAACATCAGTATGAGAATTGTGGATCTCCACAAGTCTGATTCAGCTTTGGTTACAATTTGCCTGAAGGTGCATCTGTTCAAATTCATCTCTTCAAACAATTATATGCAAACATGTCCTGTCATCATATCTTCTCTTGTCCTCTTTGATGACATCTTATTCTTAATCTATTAGGTCCAATTTGTTGATGGATCCACCGTTGCCAGCAACATCAACTTTAACAAAGGCAACAAAACTGTGAATGAACACACATGGAATTATGTAGTAAACAAAAAGTGTGAAATAACTCTAAACATTTTTATACTTTAGATTCTTCGAAATAGCCACCCTTTGCTTGATTACTCTTTTGCTTCTAGGGCTTCTCTCCATGAGCTTCATGAGTGTCACCGAAATGTTTCAAAGAGTATTGAAAGTACTTCCCAGGTGAGAGACAGTCAAATATTAATATTTCAGTCATCACAGCATAAGGGCGCGGCCACTTGAGGACTATATTATGTTATATATATATATATATATATATATATTCTATTAATATATATATATAATATATAATATATATATATATATTTATATATATATAAAACACATTTAAAGCTGTTTTTATTTAAAAACTCTCTTACAATTTTTGGTTTCCTACATAATTCCATATGTGTTCATTAACAGTTTTAAAGTCTTTGGTGAGAATCTACATATAATGTAAATAGTCATGAACATAAAGAAAACCTGGTGGCGCAGTTGGCACTGTTGCCTTGCAGCAAGAAGGTCCTGGGTTCGATTCCCGGCCAGGAGTCTTTCTGCATGGAGTTTGCACGTTCTTTCCGTGTATGCAAGGGTTCTCTCCAGGTACTCTGGCTTCCTCCCACAGTCCAAAGACAAACCTGTTTGGTTTATTGGTCTCTCTAAATTGCCCTTAGGTGTGCCTGTTTGCTTTTCCTTGTGTTGCCCTGCGATGGACTGGCGAACTGTCCTGCCTGATCCTGCCTCTTGCCGTAGACTGCTAGAGATAGGCACCAGCTTCCCCGTGACCCACTATGGAATAAGTGGTATAGAAGATGAATGAATAAAGCAAACCATTAAATGAGAAAGTGTCTCTAAAACTTTTGATCGGTAGTACATATATATATACATACATATATACAGGGGTTGGACAATGAAACTGAAACACCTGGCTTTAGACCACAATAATTTATTAGTATGGTGTAGGGCCTCCTTTTGAGGCCAATACAGCGTCAATTCGTCTTGGGAATGACATATACAAGTCCTGCACAGTGGTCAGGGGGATTTTAAGCCATTAAGCAGTTCATGCAGGAGGTGGCCGTTACTGACGTGATACTTGTGGAGGAAAACGTTTTTCCTGACTCGCTCCTCCAAACACCCAAAGTGGCCAATAATATGTAGGATCTGGTGGACTGTGCAGGCCATGGGAGATGTTCAACTTTTACTTTCATGTTCATTCAAACGAATCTCTTCACCAGTCTTGCTGTGTGTAGTGGTTGCATTGTCATCCTTGATACACGGCACCGCCTTCAGGATTACAATGTTGAACCACTGGATGCACATGGTCACTCAAGAAAATGGTTCGGTGTCCTTGGCAGTGCACGCGCCCATCTAGCACAAGTATTGGGCCAAGGGAATGCCAATTATATGTCAGCCCAAACCATCCACTGATACACCCCCTGCTTCACTCTGGGCATGCAACAGTCTGGGTGGTACCCTTCTTGGGGACTTCTCCACACCGTACTCCCCCGAATTTGGGAAAACAGTAAAGGTGGGGAACTCATCAGAGAACAATACATGTTTCCAAATGTCCACAGCCCAAGATTTTGCGCTCCTTGCACCATTGAAAAACCAATGTTTGGCAGTGGCATTGGAGGGGGACCAAAAAGGTTTGGCTATAGCAGCCCTAGCCGTGTATATTGACCCTGTGGAGCTCCCGACGGACAGTTCTGGTGAAACAGGAGAGTTGAGGTGCAAATTAATTCTGCCGTGATTTGGGCAGCAGTGGTTTTATGTTTTTTGGAGACAATCCGGGTTAGACCTCCGAACATCCCTTTCAGACAGCTTCCTCTGCGTACACAGTTAATCCTGTTGATGGTGGTTTGTCCTCTTGGTGGTATGCTGACATTTACCTGGATACCGTTGGCTCTTGACACATCACAAAGACTTGCTGTCTTGGCCACAGATGACGCAGCATGACGTGCACCAAAACAATTGTCTTTTTGAACTCTGGTATGTCACCCATAATGTTGTGTGCATTTCAATTTTGAGCAAAACTGTGCTCTTACCCTGTTAATTGGAACCGTAATCACTCTGCTCTTACTGGTGCAATGTGCAATCAATGAAGACTGGCTACCAGGCTGGTCCAATTTAGCCATGAAACCTCCCACACTAAAATGACAGGTGTTTTAGTTTCATTGTCCAACTCCTGTATATATATATCTATATAGATATATATAGATATATATATATATCTATATATATATAACTTTTACCCTTCACTGTATATATGCATTTATATATGTATATGTGTATGTGTATATGTATATGTATACATATATATGATTTTTTACTTCATGTTCCAAACAATGCTCATGAAAAACATAGAATTTGGTTGTAATCTGACAACATCAGAAATAGTTTGCAGCTGAAATAGACAGTATTTTGCTGCTGACGTCAACGTTTGACCAAGCTATCATGTCTAATGAGTTACTTATTGAGGCCACCAGAACAACTTTCATGATTTGGGCTCTTGTGTCAGCCAGCTACCCTCCACATCTTCCTTGTGACATTAATGTAAGAGCTGGCCACAAAGGTTTAAATGCCAAGGTCTTTCTAACTGATGAGGTCTCACAGCTCCGCTCCAACTTTTTCAATGCCTTTCAACTTGTCCTGACATTCAAGCCTGAGATATCACTGCAGAGAGAGGGAGGGGGAGAGAGAGAGAAATCCCATCCCTGCTCACACTTAATTATATTTCTTCACTTTCCCAGGCTGGCTGCCAACAGTGTCCATCAGCCACCTCTGTAAAAAAAAAGCAAAAAAAACTTTTACCCTTCACAGTATGTGCCTGGATCTATCTGTCTGTCTTATTTCATTTGGATAACACCAGGAATTATCAGCCACACCTTGTTAACCCAGAGGACGTGTTACCCATTCTGCCCCTTCACACCTTATTGGCCATTGTAACAATAACATTTGGTATGTTTGGTGTTGATTTAGCTTCCCACTGAAAGATTGCCATGACAGGCATCCATCATATCCCCGCTCAGTTAATTGTGTTCTGCATTCTTAGTTTATCTTTTATGGCCGGAAACAGACATAACCCCAAGGCACATGTGCTTTGAAAGCAGGTCTGTTATTCATGTGAACAGAGGGCTAATAATATCAACAGCTCTCCCCTTGGCACATGTTGTAGACGTTAGATCACCAGTTACTCTTGGCACAGTAATAAAAAAATGAATTATGGAATATGTGTTCTGAAATTAACAGTATTTATAGCCTGCAATCAGATCTGTTGGCACTTGTTGATGTATGCGGATTATAAATGCAAAAAAAAAATGCAGTAAAAGTCTGGAATTTAAAGTGAACAAACTAAAGAGTTTAGAGGGCATTTATCTCCAATGATTCCTAGTATTAAGTTAAACTAAAAGGATACCTTCATAATAGAATGGGAATATACTGAACTAATAAGGAAAAGTACAGTGCAGGTAAAAGGTCATTTAAATTATTTGGATTCTTGAGATGAAACAGTCTTTTAAGGGTAGTGAACCAATATCGTATGGCTTGAGGCCAGGCCTTTCCAAAACCTTAATCTTACCCTGCTTAACCTATCCAGAAAAGGATTTAAATCGGTTACGAGGATGATAGAACAATCTAAAGGCCACCAATACTCAAGTCTAGCAGGAATGGGAAACTGCGGTTATTGTCCACAATGAAGCACATTTTACATTGCCAAATGGCTCAGATGATGGCGTCTACAAAAGAAATCCCTGCTCCAACATTGACACAATCAAGCTTGACAAAAATTTGCAGCTGCCCACTTGGACGAGCCAAATGCCTTCTGGAAGAAAGCTTGATGGTTAGAGGAGACAACATCTGAGCAATCTGGCCCCAGTAACAATATGTGCATTTGTCAAGATGACAGTCTCGAACCTGTACAGTTAGAACAATGTAATAACTGTCAAACATGGTGGTGCCAACATCATGCTGTGGGGCAATTATACTGACAGTGGTATTATTGTATTGCACAAAGCGGATGAAATATGAAAAAAGTTGGATTAACTCCAAATTGTTCACCTACGTTGCAAAACGATAGCTGAGTGGTTCAAACCTTACAATGGATACTCTGAGCTCACAGATGGGTGTTCCAACAAGTAAATAAATGATCCAAAACAAAAAAAGAAGTTTTGAAATAGTGAAAATAGACTAATTACTCGTTTTGATTAGTACTTACTCAGAAGACTATCGAGCACTGATTGCGTAGGGGGTTGCGTCACTAAAGCAACTATGTTAAACTACTCACATAGGCGACAGAGTATTCTAAGCGCTAAATTAAAATGGAAGCACAGTAATTGACATTGTGGTCTAGCAACCAGGTGCACAAATATTTGTGCTTGGCAGCTGAACCGCAAAGGAAAAGTATTCAAAGGGGTGTCCGAGCTGATGGCTGCTCATGGCTAACAGAAGCGAAAAGTGATTACCACACCATCAAGGACCACAACGGCCGGAGTGGTTGGAACTGGAAAAATTGGAAGCGGTTCGACCAAATGGACGCCATGTATGGGAACTGACCAGTAAGCATTGAGAGGGAGAGAGGCCTCAACTTGGCCACTGTGGTACTGGATTCCATGATGGATAATGGTGAGTGTTTTGTGACTTAAGCATTGTTTATGTTGCTCATCCAATCGGTGGTGAACAGATTCTGCCTCTGCACAATACACAGCTTCAACACAGAGCCCATCACAATGGATCAAGGTGCTGTCCTTGGGAAGAAAAATTAACACATATCAAATTAATGTTTTTTAGCAATAGGGGAACTGCTAAATCACTTTGGTTAATGTACAGAGAAAGAGCCAAGAATCATAATTTCCACTTAAGTGAAATTACTAAAGTATTCAATTTTAAATGTACTGAAAGCATACTTAAAAAGTACTTGACATTCAGCACATTCAGCTAACTCAGATCCATACCGTATTACTCATTATCACTTAAGGCCATAGCAAAACAAAATGATTTTAAACCTAAAGCAGCCTTTGTAAAAATGACAAAGTGAAGCACAGTTGCAGAAAATTGCTTTTACATACAACAAATCACTTTGTCATGTTTCCACACTAGCTGTTATTTCTGAAAAATACTTTTAAACTGGCATTTCGTTAACCACCTCCCATTTCTGCCTTTTGTCTAGGCAAGAGAAAGAGAGTCCCAAATTATCATGAATCACTAAAGTAGTCAAAGTAGAGCAAAGCAGAGGATGAAAACAGACTCAAAACACAGGATGGAAACGGTAAGTGAAGTTTATTCTTAGTGTAGGCTCGTCCAGGATAATAGGTTGGTGTTGTCCAGGAACCAGGGGACGAGGACAGAATCCAGGAATACAAGGTGAGAGTGCTGATGGTGAGTATATTTACAGTGGAGTCCTCTTAGGTGAGTATTTACAAGGTGCAGGCAGGCAGGCAGGTAGGTAGCTGGGCAGGTTGGCAGACAGGCAGTCCACATAACTGAGATTATGTTCCAGTGAAGACCTGTTCCAGCAGCTGCCTTAAGAAGCCCAGTGAGCTCATCAGGAGATGAGCTGCAGCTACTCATAACGAGCTGCCAGAACCAGAAAGGAGGAGAGGAGCTGAGATCCTACACAAATAAAGAACGGTCATCATTTCTTACGGAGACGATGCACTGAACCGGGCACAGAGGGAAGCGCGCATCTAGCTTTTTATAAGGGAGACTAAGAGGCAAGAAACCAGGAAGCTGTCTTGCGAAGGGAGGAGATGGTGCAGAATGCTGCATTTAATCAAGCATTCCTTCCGAGTGCTGGGCGACCTTGTACACAGCAGGGGTCACAGACATGTGACAAATTCTACCCTCCGAAGGGTTTTTTTGTTAAAAGGTACATAAAAATTTATATTCTTGTAAATAGTTTGCATTTTGCTGCTGTCAGCAATAAAAAAAATTAACTTCTGTGCTTGCATCATGATTTTCTATTTAATCTGTGCATACACTGGTGGGAGAAATCAATAGTACAACCCAACCATTTGTAATTAACATTTTTGTGCATTGATTTAAGAAAAGGTAACCTAAATAATGTAATTTTAAAACTGGGTGAAGTTATGACACAAACGACTCATTCTTGGATGCGCCAGTGCAGAAGAAACCATACTCTTTAATGATAGCAGTTTTATTTTAAGGAATTATGTGCCATAACATCTGTATTTCCTGATGGGATACTGGGCAGTTTTTATTGGTATATATTTTTTAACCAACTACTTAATGGTTCATAATTCTGTTGATCAAATCATACAGAACCAAAAATGATTTATCCAACTGTGGGATTATTCTTATTTTTAGTTTGAGTTTAGGTCTGGGAAGGGAAGATAATGTTTAACTATTGCTCAGCAAGTACTGCATCAGAGCATCTTGTACATCTCTGCCCTCCTCCTCTACACCCTGTGACACTGCCACCACAGACTGAAGTGCTGGTTCATCTTATGAGCTCTCATAAGTCTCCCCATGACTTTCTTTCTTTTTTTTTTTTTTTTACCGTGTCCTGTCCAGCAGAGTAGCGCTCAGAATTGTTGTCTGAGTGCCAAGAAATTGCCAACAGATTTACTTTCACAAAAGCGGAGCATCACAGCTATTGCTTTAAGGCTCTGTTTGATTTTATAAAAGAAACTTTATTAAAACTTTTTTTGGGAATATTCAATGTTAGGGACACGGAGACTGAAATAAAAAGGAAAACAGAAGTTTGCAAAGAGAAGATGGGGAAAAAAGGGAAAAAGGGGAAAAAAGGGGAGAGACTTGGAGGAGAGAAAAAAAGGGATAAATAGAATAAAAAGAAAACCCCCTGCTTGCTTATAACAAAAAACCAGGGGATTTATAAATGTAAGGGGTGTATTTAGTGAAAAGTCCCAGCCCAATATAGACTCTTTTATTTCAACACCTTGGGATGCGTTTTGTATAAAGGTTTTCCACAGAAATAGCAATAGCGAGTGTGGGGCCCCCACCGCCCTCCCCCCGTGGTCTCCGGGCGGACCTGAGGAGACCCCAGCAAAGACATCCAAAGGCCCCCCAAACACGGAACCCCAGGAGAACCACCCCCGGGACTACCAAAACCCCCCCCAGAAAAGAGCAGGGAGAGTCCCGGGGGAGCCACCCACACGCAGTGCAAAAAGCCCCAGGGAACCGCGCGACGAGCCCACGGCCCCCGGCGGTAGCCGTCCACCCCCGAGCGATCAGCCATGGACCCAGAGACCCAAGAACCCCGGGGACACCCCACCCCCAAGACAGGGCCCGACAGACCCCCGGGGGTCAGGCCCCCGGCGGCAGCCACCCGGGGTGAGCCGCACAACCCAAGCATCCACCCCCGGACCCCGAGAACCACAATCACCACGGGCAAGACTCCAACCCCCGGCGGGCCCAGGGTGGCGGGGGGGGAAATGGGCCCCCCCCTTAATATGGGGGGCCCCTAAGCTGACCCGGGAAAGGGGAACATTTCCCAAACCCAAAACCTGTCAAAAAAAAAAGGCCCTCACAGTCACAGCACCCATTCCCCCCCGCACCACACACAAAAAAATACTCGTCCCAACGTAAAGAAAAACAAAGGGAAACGTCCTACACCACTCACATCCCATGCATACTCTAACTCCAAGGCCCCGGTCCCGGGCAGCCCCTAGGGGCAACCCCCCCGGCCCAAAGGGGAGGGGGTCCCTTCCCCCCCGGGGGCCCGGGAGACGGGCCCGACGGCCCAGCCCCGGGTGGTCTCGGCCGGGGCCCCCGCCCAGAATCCAGTCCCCCCCAACCCCCATCCACCTCCGAAGAGGGGGCTTGTACAAAAGAGGGGTCCACATGGCCCAAAACCAGCCCCCCAAACCCAAGCCGCCCCAGGATGGAGCAGTCCCGCCCCCCCAAGAGCTCCGACCCACCCCAGAGTCTCCCCCCCCCATGAACCCCAACATAAACCTCCCCAAGGGGCCACCCCAACAGGACACCGATATCGAACACATTCCCCCGAACCCAAACGCCACGAACCCCCCCCCCCACGGGGGCACACCCCCACAGGTGAACTCATAGCCGAAGGGGAAATGGGGCCCAAAAACCACCAGCGAAGCTCTACATACAGCCCTGTTTGAGCACCCCCCCCCCGCCCCCCCCCGCTCCCCCACCACACAGTGCGCGTGACAGCCCCCGGGGCCCCGCGCGACCCCACCCCCGCCCACTGGCGCAACGGGGCAGACCCCGCCGAGCACCGCACCACAACAGGACCCCCGACCCCGCAGCTGAGGGGACAGACTCACCCACCCGATCCTCGGGGTCAGTGTCCCCCCAGCCCCCAAGCCCCACTCAGCCCAAAAAAAAAAAAAACATTCTCCCAACTTCGCCACTGCAATGCCCGGGGAGAAAAACTATCCAGCTCAGCCCACCATCCCCACCCGCCACCAGACGCCGGCGACTCCATACCCCAAAAAGGGGAAAAACCCTCCACCCCCCCGGCTGCAGCCCCCCCACGACACCCCCCCACCCCCCCCCCGCCCCCCCCCTCGCACATGACAGCCAGCAGAGCAGCCCCCCACCAAACCCCGCCCAATCCCCCCAGACAGCGCCACAGCCCCAGCCCACCACCCAGAGGGGGTACATGCACTAGCCGGGTACCTGGGCCCATCAGGCCAACCGCCCCAAACCCAAGCACACCCCACCAGCCCCCTGGGTGGTCACAGACGCGCTCCCCCGCCCCACCCACCCCCGGGAAAACTGCACCCGGGCGCCCCAACCAGGGCCAGAACACAGAGCAGTGGAAAAAGGGCCACGGCCGCACAGTTTCCGGGCACCCCGCCAACCCCCACCCCCAAACCCCAGGATGCCCAGCCACCGGGCCCCCCGCCCCCCCCCCCGCCCTGGGGCACTAGGGGCCCACCCGATCCCGCCCCCGGCCCGCCCCCCCATCGAGCGGGCCACATCCCCAATCAATGCCGGGTAAGTCTCCCTCCGGAGGGGGCACCCCCCCCCCCCCAGCCCCGCGGGCCCAAAGCCAGGGCCGAATCCCAAAGGGAACCCAAGCGTCCCGGAGAGAGAGCCCAAAGCCAGCCCCCCGGGGCCAGACAGTCCCCAAGACCTGACCCCCAAAACCCCGCCCGCCCCCACTAGAGGGCCCACTCCCTCCCGGCCTCCGACCCAGATGGGAAATAGCGAACGGGGGGGTGAAAAGACCCCCAAACCTGCCCCCACCAGGTCAAATGTGGGGTTGATGCGTGTTGCTGTAGTGTGGTTTTAAAAAAAAAACGGTGGGGGAAAGGGTCGCAAGAAACCCCCCAAAACCCCCCCACTTGTACCCCCAATGTTAAATGCATTATACCCCTTTGGGGGGGCGCAGGCAAAAAGAGGGAGGTTTCGAGGATATTCCCCCCTTTGATGCCCCTGGAGGCGGCCACCCCCCGGCCCTCGTGTGAATTTTTGAAAATGTTTAAGTGAAGTGTTTTAAGTTTACATAAAAAAAGGGCACAGGTTGCCTGGGGACCGCAGGATGGAAACCCTTGCGGCACTCCCAAAGGCGCCCTGCACCCCAAGGCCCTCCATGAGTGGTAATGTGATGGAGCTGGGGGAGGGAGGGGTCCGGGGATGGGGAGGGAAGGGGTAGGGGGGCAAAATG
Source organism: Crenichthys baileyi (assembly GCA_036173005.1). NCBI lineage: Eukaryota > Metazoa > Chordata > Actinopteri > Cyprinodontiformes > Goodeidae > Crenichthys > Crenichthys baileyi. The sequence goes on along the minus strand of JAHHUM010001772.1, from coordinate 57,396 downwards.
CTCCCCAGGGAGCCCGCTCCCCCGGGACCCCTGTTTTTCCAAGTCCCAACAAAAGACGGAGGCATAGGCGCACCCCCGGGCAAAAGACTAGGCACAGGTTTAAAGGCCCCCCGGAACCAATGAAAAAGGGATCAAAGTCCCCCCGACAACCCCCCCCCCCGGTCCACCCGACCCTCAGACCCCGATCCCCAGCCCCGTTACCAGTCCCCCCCCCGAAGTAGCCCCGACCCCAACGAAAGGAGCCAACAGAAGCGCCCCCGCGGAAGAGTTGGCCCCACTCCATACAAAGGGGCAGACCAGCCAGCCCAGCGAACCAGAATACGCCACACAAAGGAGGGCCCTGATCAGCACGCTAGCCACCCCGAACCCAAGGGGCCCCGCCAACAGAGCGTCCAGTCCCCGAGGGGCACCCGACCCCAGCCCAACCCGGCAAGCAGGGGAACAAAACACCTCCCCCCACAAACCGAGGGGGCCCCCACCGCGCGCCCAAACCAAAAAAACAGCCCCACACAAAAGCAAGCTCCAGGCCAGGAAGGTACATGCACTCCCCCATCCAGAGACGCAGACCCACAACTCCAGGTCAGCCAAGCAAAAAAACCTGGAGCCGAGCCGGACCCCAGATCCCCCCTAAGCCAGGCCCCCAAACACACCCCAATCCTTCTGTGCACTAAAAGGGCATGGCCCCAAGACCCGCTAACCCCGACAAAGAACCCCCCAGGAAAAATCCAGCAAACGGCAAACCCCACCCCCGTACAGGCCCAAAGCCCACCAAGCGCAGGCCCAGTGACGCCCCCCCCCGCCGCACCCCCCGCCGGGGTCGAGCCCACGCACAGGACCAAAGCCCAACAACCCCCAGATGCAATAAAACAGAGGACGGAAAGCAATAAAGGCACCCAGAGCAAAGCTGCACCAAAAATCAACTGCGCAAGTGCACCCCCCCCAGCCCCCAAAAACAAAGCCCCCCGTGAAAGCGCACCCCCCAAAAAAAAAGACCCAGCATCCAGGCCCCAGAAATGCCGACACCATACCCCTGCCAGAAGCCCCCCGCAAGGAGGACCACCCCGAGGCCCCCCAAAAAGGCAAAAGGCCCACAGACCAAAAAAAAAACCCCTCCGGGAAACCCAAGACCGGTCCCCCCCCCAGACCAACCCCGGCCCGCCCCCCTTTACCTGAACCAGCAGACCCCTCCCCAACCCCCTCCCCCCGACGAAAAGGGACGGATCATAAAACGGAACCCAAGACAAGGGAAACCCGAAATCGAGCCGGAACCACCCAGGACAGGAACTGAAAAACCCCCCCCAACTTCAAACAATCCCAGAGCACGTAAGACGTTTTGGCACCCCCGGTTTGAACCCGCCCCCCCCCTCCCGCAGATCCTCCGCCCCACCAGCAGAATGTGCTCCTTGAAGGAAAGAGCACCTGTCATGAGATGGGGCCTACCCGCCAGTTTCGGAGGCCCTTATGCCCCCCGATGCACCAAAGGCCCCCAAGCCAGGGCCGGGCGCCCGGGTATGCACCAGCCCAAAACCCCGGCGACATACCCGCCAAGTCTCTCCATGACTTTCGCATAGGTTATGCAGAGCACGGCAGGTCAGCATCGTAGATTTCATCAGTTGGACACCACAGTCATTCCTTTTCTGAAAGCTATACCAGTCTGTCTTTAGCCTTCATTTTCAACAACCACCTGTGCTCGGCTGAATATTTGATTGACCATATGCTGTTTTGGTGTCAGTCTTCCAGTGTTATGGAATGTTTTTAAGAGCCAGTCCTCCAAAGGATGAGGTGATAGCAGGTTGTTACTGTATCAATGTTCGTGATGTGGGCTGGGAATAGATTTCCCCAGCTGGTTAACTCCCACAATGTGGTTAGTCTAAGAACCCTAGCATCACGCAAGCTCCCTGGCAATCTGGCAAACACATCAATAAAACGTTTTATGTCTGCTGGCTCTTTTTGTTTTTACTCTGAGTCGGACAAAAAGCCATAGACTGAGTAAGAGGTTCAACATTGCTTCCATGTCCTCAATTGCTTTGATATGTTTTTATCCCATCCAAATCACATCACGTTACTTTTTGGACTTTTGCTATGATGACCCCAACCACATGAGATGGTGCTCAGTTGTAATGAGAACAACGCAATCTGCGTAGAGTCGAGTAGAGCTGAGTCGAGTTCATCCCCGATTCACCTGGGCATGTAGTAATAAAACCCATAACCACTATGAACTGTTGGTGGTAAGAGGAGATTGTGGAACAAGTGTGACATAGAACAAAACAAACGCAGCAGCAGCACAGTCTGTGGTGCACATAGAAGAAAGACATTATATCATCCTCCAGTGTCTAAACTGAGAAATATTAGCATCATATTCAGATTAGCTGAACATGATGCAAATGTTGACATGCTGAGGATGGAGCGCAGCAGCCTTTTTTGTGTTTGATGCATTTGGACAGTGGACAGAGCTCAGCCCTGGGGAAATCACAAAGGGGAAATCCTTTGCATGTCATAGCTGTGAGTTGCAAGCCACGCCCTTTTGATTCTACAATGTCAGAATCATGAGTTAAAAGCTCACAGGGGCTGTGATCACTCTGGAATGCCATGTATTATGTTTAAAGACAAAATAATTAATAATGGGGACATATTGTTGCGTGTTTATTGTGCTTTATACTTAGAGGTGTAGTATTAGAGAAAATGCACAATTAATTCAAACTTGTGCATCCAATACTCATTTTTCAAATTTAGTAAAGTTGTTTGTCATATCATCATACCACCCTGAAAAAAAACAACTGTTAAAATGCATAATTAAAGGCCAAAATCACTATAATATTCTTGGCTGTATCTACAGCCATGATGACTGTATGTAAAATATCTGACCAGTACTGTAGATAACTGGACACAGAGGTGATACAAGTAACACAGTCATATTAAATAAATTATAATATTATTTAAAAGTTAATTTATTGCAGTAACTCAATTCACTAAGTGAAACATATTATATAGATTAATTACACGCCGACTGATGTTTTCAAGGCTTTCTTTATATTAATTATGATAATTTTCTACTAACAGCTAATGAAAACATGACATTTATGATTAGAATATTCCATCAGACCAATAATACAAAAACATTTTAATGCAGAAATGCAGTCTTAATGAAAAGTATGTTTGCAAACCTGCGTAAATGTTATTTTCAAAAGACACTTTTAATCTGATAAATGATTCTCATTAGAATACATATAAACCTGTATATTACAAGGTTTTTGAAAGACTCACGGCTAAGTCAATTGCTCTTTACCTAAGCACATCTCCTTGCCTGGTTTTAATCTAATTAAAGGCTTTCTGACTCTTAATTCTACATTAACATAACATTAGGACATGGTGAGCACTGTCTCGTCAAAAATATTGTTTCCATTAAGATTCTGAACAAACATCTGATGTATGTTGTTTTATAATTTGTCTGAGATTGAAGTTGAATTATTTATGTAGCGTTTATGTATTTTGTGAAAACTGCATGTGGTAACACGTCAAAGACTTTAAAGCCTGTATCTGCTTCATGTTCCGTATGGCAATTAAATTTAATGCCACAAAAGTACATAATGCATACCTTCAGCTGGGAATTTGTACTAATTTCACCGTTTAAAATAGGAGTGACAAACACTTTTTCAAGTCAGTGAATCTTGGATGAAACTCATTTTTGTATTATGTCAATGGACCAGTGCGCATACAAAAGGCATGATGGTTGTGAAAAATCCCCTTTCTTTTAAATTCTTGTGCCATATTTTCCATGGCTGTGCTTTGCCTGTCATTAAGTAGAGCGTGTTTAGTTTATTCATTTTGCTGTCGATCTTTCTCTGCGAAGAAAAAAAAGCTCCTGCATTTTTGACTGAGAATATTTTTTAAAATATGTTTTCTCATAAAATGGTGCAGTTTGATTTCTGTTTTTCTTATCATATCGATCCATTGTCTATACCTGCTTATCTTCACAGGGTTGCAGGGGGACTGGTGCCTATTTCCAGCAGTCATTGGGCATGAGGTGGAGTACATACTTGACAAGTCGCAAGTCCATCACAGGGCAACACAGAGACCCACAAGACTATGTGTTGGACACACACACACTGACAGCTAAAGGCAATTTAGAGAATTATTAACCTAACAGTCATGTTTTTGTACTGTTGGAGAAAGTCAAAGTAGCCGGAGAAAACCCTCGCATGCGGAAAGACCCCAGGGCAGAATTAAAACCCAGGTCTTTGTTGCTGCAAGGCAGCAGTTCACCTCCGTGTTGCCCACTTTTCTTATGTGTAAGAAATAAGACTTTAAATAGTAAGAAATGTATTTGATTTTAGTTAAATGGTAGTTGAACAGATTTTCCCCTGCTTGTATTCCTATCTGACATTTGCAGATTCATTCAGAGTTTGTATTTCAGCAAAACAGGGACTCATTTTTAATGTATATGTATTGATTTTAACCATGTGTCATTTTAACCTACGACCATCTTCATAAATATATGGATGACATGTGTCTTTCCGGAGCTGTTGCTATGTATTTTGCGACATGGTATTTTTCCGTGTCATTTCAGATTTATGCAGTAGATGATGTGTGATGAATGCATTGACATGGTTCAGGCTGGCCTTTGGATGGAGACCCTGTCAGGCTTCCTCCCGATGACGGCTTCTGTTAATGGGAGCGAGTCCAAGATGTCATTTGTTGTCAAGTGCGAAATTGTGATAAGCCGTGACAAATGATAATTATTGTAACCTTGGTGCTCAGCGTCTGACCTTCTCCCAGTAGAGAAGTATGTTTATTTAGGTTTTGCAGTAGCAGGCCTTTAGCCAGTCTGTCACTAATTGCCCATGGGATTCCTAGGCCGTCAGCATGCCTCAGACAAAGACAAAGGTTCAATTTAGCTGCCGTAATGAGCTTTATTTGTACTCTGTGTTCTCTATTACATCAGTCCATACAGCTTTAGAGAGTTGCACAAATTGACAAAAAGGTTGATGGATTTTTTCTTAGGGGAAATTTTATTCTTGTTCATGTTATATTGTTCATGTTACACTTGGTCCCACACATGGGAGAACTTTGAACAAGCAAGAGACTGACTCTTTGTGTGATTGAAATTTAAGTTGTTGGATGTGAAAATGTGGATCATGTTGAATCGGGCACAATAGCTTTGCTAAACTACATTTTCTCATGACTTGTGAGTGTGTCTTGACTGTGGACCAGTGGACCAGATCTTTACCTATGCAGAGTTGATGACGGTTACTAGTTTTCAAAAATATTTTACTTATATAATTTGATTTATGTTCATATCAACTTCGACAAACTTCTCTGTTTATGCTGAGGCTACCACTACCATTGTTTCACAAGTTCTCAATGATGTTTTCTAATTGATGTGCTATGTTAGTTTTCTGTTACACATATCATTTTACATGTAGGCCCAAGTTGTCTATTTTTGTCTTATCTGGTCAGAACAGACCTTCCCCATATTTGCTGTGTAATCTAGGTGGCTTTTATCAAACTGCAAACAGGATTATGTTTGGCTTTCTTCTTGCCACTTTGCCATTAAGATCAGATTTGTAGTGCAAAACTAATGTCCTGTCAACAGATACTTCTGAGCTGTATATCTTTGCAGCTCAGGTTGGAGAGTTACTGTTGGCCGGTTCTCTGTTGAATGCTCTCCCTGCCTGGCCTGCCAGTTTAGATGGACCGTTGTGTCTTGGTATGTCTGCAGTTTTGTCATTCTGTTTCAATTTTTGATAAATTGATTGATTGAATAGTGCTCCATGAGATGTTCTATGCTTGTAATGTTTTTTTTTTTTTGCAAAACCTTGTGTCTGCAAAAATTTAACTTTTCAGGAAAGAGACATTGTTCTTCTCTGTTCCTCTTTTTAATACTTTCCATTGGAAATGTATCAATGAAACCAAAGTTATATGAGAAGGAGTATCAATATGGTTAAGTTTTACAAAAAAACCAAAATGACAACATTGGATATATTAGGTTTTGGTAGTTGCTAAAGTCTCCTTGGGCTAGACAATGACAACTCATTGTCACTCCCTTAGAAAGGCAGAGTTTGCATGTTCCCCTTGTTTCTAGTCTTTATGCTGCTGATAATGACTTTATATTTAACAGACACACTCTAGATGACAAAAATAATACAAATTCCAATACACACCGTCTCTGTAATTAACAATAACAAGATGTCAGACTTCACATCATCCCATCCTGTAAGGTGTGAATCCTAGCATATTTGCCTCCAAATATAAATGGTGCTGTTTTATTATTCTAAGAATGACTATCACACATCTGCAAGGTCCAACTGTCAGTTTGGTACCTTGACAGACCATCAGCAAAATAGGCTTATGGAGAAGGTGACATTCATCACAAACAGCTGCAGGTGGATGGGTGATAGGCTTTTCTTCTGATCCCAGCAGATGCCCACATATGGTCTTTCAAAGACATTTACTAACCTGGATCTCACTTTGTAGACATTCTACAGTATTGTTGTGCTCTCCAGACGTTATTAAAGAAACATGGAAGAGCTCCACAGTAATGTTTTTCTTCCAGATAGCAGGTTGAGTAATGGGACTGTGGGAACTACACAGACAGGCCTTAGGAAAAATAGGTGAGCTATCTGTAAAGGTGGTCTCTGAGATCTTTTTACATCTCATATCATCTGCAATAAGACATACAGGTCAAACTTTTTTTTTTACTCACATTCCATAACACAGAAGCAACAGACTTGTGCAGCGATGTGCAGCTAGTGGTGAGTGGAAGTCTTTTTCCCAGTGCTGTGGGGACAAAAAAGTTAGAGAAGTTTGTCACAAAGTAGGCTTATTATGCAATCAGAAGCTGCAAAGGTGACTTAATTAAGATTGACCCAACATGAAAGAAAAACACACTAGCTAGAAAAATTGGATACATGGCAGATGTGGTCCATCAAACAGTTTCTCTCAGCTCTGTCAAAGCAAACTGGGTGCTAGGTTTTGCATTCTTTTAACAGTAGTCATGATTGCAAGAAATCATTTCAATCCTTTTAGCTCTGTCTTTGTCCAGACAGCACTGACAGTATAAGGTCTTGAATCCTAATCTTAGAGTTTTTTAATAAATATTTTAGAACTGCTCATTTCTTGGAAAACACCAACTAACTACTTTTACTGCAAAACAACGATCACTTCCAGTCTCATCTGATATTTATTGGCTATACTTTATCATCTGAGTTGATTACTATAAGTGGACTCATAAAACCTACTTCTCTTTCTCTCTTTATATAAATCTATGTATATATATCGATATATAGATATATATCGATATATATATACACAGAAATCAGTGCTTGCAGGGCAGCAAATGTTCAAACTAATAAGCTAAGAAGGTCCGTAGCATCTGAAGCATTTCTCTATTTCAGTCCCTACCAGAATAGCTGTATTATATTCTGTGGAGACAGTCCAACTTTCTCAGTCGGAGACAATAAAGTATCACATTTTTCCCTCTATATTCCATCAAGTACCTCAGAGGGCCACCACTGAGGAATTTAATTAATGACTGTGTTATACGTAAGTAGTATTTTCAGCTCTCAGGCTTTTCCTAATAATTTGTCACTGCATTTGCCAACATTTTTCAATTCAATTCAGTTTTATTTATATAGCTCCAATTCGCAACACATGTTGTCTCAAGGCACTTCACAAAGGTCAGGTACATACATTACAATTAAACCTAATCATTGAACAGTGCAGTCAGATTCCGTTATTTATTCAAACTGGATAAAAAGTTTTTCTGTCTAAGGAAACCCAGCAGATTGCATCCAGTCAGTGACTTGCAGCATTCACTCCTCCCGAATGAGCATGTAGAGACAGTGGACAGTCACTGGCGTTGACTTTGCAGCAATCCCTCATCCTGAGCGTGCATGTAGCGACAGTATAGAGGAAAAACCCCTTTTAACAGGAAGAAACCTCCAGCAGAACCAGGCTCAGTGTGAGTGGCCATCTCATACGACCGACGGGGGTTAGAGAAACAGAGCAGAGACACAAGAGAACAAAAAAGCACTGATTCAGGAGTACTTTCTATGGGAAAGGGAAAAATAAATGTTAATGGATGTAGCTCCTTTAGTCGTTTTATCTAGAAAGAAAGAAAAGATAAACTCTGAGCCAGTTTTTAAGGTTAGAGTCTGAAAGAGAGCACATAGAGTTAGTCACAGTAAAAGTCAGTCAATCGCCATTTAGGGGGAAAAAAAAGGGTTAAACACTAAAAAGGGCCATGTGGATCATCGGTAGGGTGAGCATTAATTTTTGCCAGCAGAAGCTCGGACGATTTTTCCCTCTCCAGAAAAGGTGTCACAGGTAGACACAGAGCAGGGGCCGGGTGTAGCTTTTAGGAAGAGAAAAGAGAGAAAAAAAGTTAAAAGCTGAAATAACAGCAAATAATGCAAAAAAGGGAGTAGTGTGAGAATGTAGCAAAGAGGGGAAAGTGGGGCATTAGGTCCTCCAGCAGCCTAAACCTATAGCAGCATAACTACACAGATAGTTTTCGTTTAGATTATTTAGTTACGGCGCTTATTTACAACAATGTCGTCTAAGGCACCCCAAAGGGTCCCACTTATGATCATTGTTATTAAAAAAAGACAAGGATTGGGGTCCACTCTCTGTCAGACTGATTAGAACCATTGGAAAAGAGAAGGGGGAAACAGATAGCAGAAATGGAGGGTGTGTTTGCACCTCAACCAAACTGAGCCAGTTTAGGCTAAAACCTGACTCCCCCCCAATCCATCCAACCTCATAAAAATAAGCAACTCTAACTATAAGCTTTTAAAAAAAGGAAAGGTTTTAAGCCTAGTCTTAAAAGTAGACAGGGTGTCCCCGCCTCACAGGCCCAAAAACCCGGGACCTTGGTCCACAGGAGAGGAACCTGATAAAACTAAAGGATCTGCCTCCCAATCTACTTCTAGAGACTCTAGGAACCCCAGTAAACCCTGCAGTCTGAGAACGAAGTGCTCTGTTAGGAACGTATGGAACAATCAGATCTCTGATGTATGACGGAGCTAGATCATTAAGGGCTTTATAATTTTGGGGGAGGAGAATTTTTAAAATTCTATTTTGGATTTTAACAGGGGGGCCAATGAAAGGGGAAGCTAAAAAAGAAAAAAAAAAATGATCTCTCTTTTTAATTTTCATCAGAAAATCTTGTTGCAGGGATTTTGAATCAGCTGAAGGCTTTTAACTGCACTTTTTTTGGGGACATCCTGATAGTAAAGGAAAATTTTTAAAACCCCGCCTTTGAAGTAACAAATGCATGGACTAGTTTTTTAGTGTCACTCCTGGACAGGATATTTGTAATTTTGGCAATGTTCCGGAGATGAAAAAAGGAAATCCTAGAAACCCTGTTTAATATGGGATTTAAATGGGCACGTCCGGGTCAAAAAATAACACCCCCCAACTTTTTTTCTTTATTATCGGAGGTGGAAATTCAATGCCATCCAGGTTAAGTGATTGACTAAGCAGTTCTTTTTTTTTAAAGACTGCGGTCCAAAGACGACAAATTTTTGTCTTGTCTGAATTTAGAAACAAAAAATTTAAAGTCATCCAAGTTTTTATATCTTCCAGACATGTAGTCTATCTAACTGGTTGGGTTCATCACGATTTATGGATAAGTAAAGCTGAGTATCATCAGCGTAACAGTGAAAATGTATCCTATGCTGCCTCATAATTTGACCTATTGGAAGCATATATATAGTAAAGAGAATTGGCCCAAGTACTGAACCCTGTGGTACTCCACAATTGACCCTGGAGTTTAAAGATGATTTATCATTTACATGAACAAACTGGAACCAGCCTAGCGCTGTTCCCCTGATCCCTACAGCATAGTCCAGCCTTTTTAAAAGAATATTATGGTCGACTGTATCAAATGCAGCACTGAGATCTAAGAGGACAAGTACAGACACAAGTCAATTAGCCTGACTGAAACTCTTCAAACAGGTCACTGCTTTGTAAATGCTCACACATTTGATTAGCAACTATTTTCTCAAGAATTTTAGATACGAATGGAAGATTGGATATCGGTCTGTAATTTTTCAAGTCATCTCGATCAAACAAAGGTTTCTTAAGTAAAGGTTTAATTACAGCTACCTTCAAAGCCTGTGGTACATATCCATTTACTAAAGATAGATTAATCATATCTAAAATGGGGCTGGTAATCAGAGGGAACACTTCCTTAAATAATTTGGTTGGGATTGGGTCTAACATACAAGTTGATGGTTTAGATGAAGCTAATATTTCTGATAACTCAGGAAGCTCCACAGGATCAAAACAGTCCAAACACAGATCAGGTTCTACAGTTATTTCCAATGTTGTTTCACTTGCTGAGGATGAAGTAATCATCTTCGGGAGTATGTCAAAGATTTTATTTTTAATAGAATCAATTTTATTTAAGAAGAATCTCATAAAGTCATGACTGCTAAGAGCTAAGGGAATGGATGGCTCAACAGAGTTATGACTCTGTGTAAGTTTAGCAACTGCACTAAAGAGAAACCTAGGATTATTCTTGTTCTCTTCTATTAATGATGAGAAATAAGCTGTTCTGGCTTGGCGAAGTGTCTTTTTATACAACAGTAGGCTATTTTTCCAGATTAAGTAGGAATCCTCTAGGTGTGTAGAGCGCCATTTTCTCTCCAATTTTCTAACGTTGTGCTTTAAAGTACGCAGCTCTGATTTAAACCAGGGAGCCTGCCTCCTATGAATGATTACCTTCTTTTTCAAGGGGGCTGCATTGTCTAATGCATCACGCAATGATGAAGAAACACTAAGAACAAAAGAATCAATTTGTGAAGGGGCAGAAACAGAATATTTGCCCTCCACTGTGTTTTTCAGTAATAATGAGGAGATTAAAAGTGGAACAGATTCTTTAAAGGTTGTATATATGTTATATATATGTATACTGAGCTTAAAGTAGTGACAAGGGTCAAAAACAGCAGATCAGCATACACGATATTGCTCATCTTTGATCCAAACCAGGTTAGGATCAGCATATAGCTGATCCTAACCTGGTTTGTATATGTCATTCCCAAGACGAATTGACGCTGTATTTGCCACAAAAGGAGGCCCTACACCATACTAATAAATTATGTGGTCTAAAACCAGGTGTTTCAGTTTCATTGTCCAACCCCTGTATATATATATGTGTGTGTGTGTACAAACAAACACTCTCTGTGTGTGTATATATAGAGTTACATAATTTACTGTGTTTTGATGGATACCAACCTAAGCATACAGTTGCCATTCTAATGTTAAAGTGACTTATTAATCAATGCTCTGGTTGCAAACAAGTGGAGATATAAATAGACTAGTATGGATCATATTCAAAACATTTACATATGTTTGTAAATTTTTTTAACTTACCTTATTCCTGTGAGTCACCTATATGATTTTGTTTTTAACTCACAGATAACACTGGACATTCTTTATTATTATTATTATAAACTGCTTAATTATGACTTAATCAGTTGGTGCTCGTGAGAAGCTTTAGTATTGTAATTTTTCTGCATATTTTGAATTTACCCTCTAAAAAGATCTGTTTAAGAACTGCCAAATTTTTTAGAGCAATCACCACATCAATAATGATTACAGCAATCTTTCGAAGTAACACCATCTTGACAGAAATCGTAAAACAGTATGTAATGAGAACTTGTGCTTTTTTGGTCTGTTGCATTATTATTAAAACAAAACGTACAAAAAAGATTCTTATCCAGTGCCCCTGCTTTAAGTGTTGAAGGATGTGGTTTCACTGGGATCCATTCACCCAGAAGTTAAAATTTCCTATTTAAAGTTAGAAAAATCAAAGCTGCTGATACACCTTTGCACACATTTCCTGTCTTATCATGTATGTTTTACATATTGCAAAATATATGTGGTTTTGAATGAGAGGAAAGTAGATTTTGTAGTACAACATGTAAATTCACTTGTTTAAAATATGTTTTGCTATTGCTCAGCTCCCAGTTTGAATATTCCATGTGTACAGGGGATCTAGGTTAAGGGATTCAGTGTTCTGCAGCATCAGGAATGAAATTTCAAGGCTCTGTGTGTGCCATAGTGGTCAGATAATTAATAGCCACTTAATCAGAACGTTGGTAGTAGTAGTAGTTCTGTTCTAAGCATCCAGTGTGCTAGGGTGATTGAATCTTCATCAGTGCAGACAGTGCATATGCATTGTGTTACATGAGATCAAGTAATGTTATTATTGGGTCATTGATACAATATTTCTTTAGCACTTTTGTAAATTTCATAATAAAATTTTAATGCATTTTAATGCTGTTTAAAAAATGACTTGTATCACTGACCTATGTCTACAAAGCTCTCTATCCTTAATTACAAAAGCAAGAATAATTCAACACACAATCAGTTTTCACATCTACTCTGTAAATGTACACATTTTTAAATACATTAGTATATGCAACCAGTTTTCACATATTTTAAAGGACATATGGCGTAGAAACACAATAACTTCATCTTTTAATCAAAGCCCAGAAGCGTGAACACATTCGGTGGAGTGTTATATAATAGCTTGTAATATACAGCTGTTCAGCAACATGTTGATGTTTAATATGATGCAGCTCTCCTGTGTCCAAGGCTTTGATGTAGCTGTTCTGTTCATGTTCCGATTGCAGGAGTCCAGGTGGAACTACCTATTTTCATTCCTGGCATTTCCAGCAGTGCTGCAGCTGTGTGTGCTACCCTTCCTCCCTGAAAGTCCCCGGTACCTGCTGATGGAGAGGAGAGATGAGGTGGGAGCAGAACGAGGTATTATACAAAGCACTCTGTCAAACAGATATGCACGATGCACACAAGCACGGCCTAAAGGGGGGCAGCAAGTCTCACAATCCCTTTGTGCTTTAATGTACTAAATTCTTTTTCTCAGCCTTCCTTCTAAAATGAATTAAAGAAAAAATATTCACTTAAACATATCCCTTTATGACTGCACTGATTTATGCATTTTTCCTCATGCTGCTTAATGTGACTTTTGAAGTTTTGAAGTATTTAGGTGAGAGTATTGTGTCCTTCTAGGTGTATATATTTGTGGAACCATCCAGAAACTGAGAACTTTTATTACTCAATTTCAGCCCAAGTTGTGATTGTTTTTTTTCTAAACTTAGTTGTGTTGTTTCTTTTTTAATATCTAAACCCAACCATTGGGGGAATTAAACTTTTTTTTTTTCCCGCAGAAACACAAACTGACATACTACAGCTGCCTCGTACATTAAAAAATATATCTAATTTTACTCTTTGACAAAGGAGCACAAGGGACTATAATTCTACACATGCTGTACATTTGGACCATCTGCTTGTAGCAAAGTTTTAGCTTAGCAAACGTGTCAAATTTGGACATACAGTTACAAATACATACATACACCCCAATAATATTTTGATAAATATTTTTAGCAAGTCACACATTGACCACATGCCTTTTCAAGCCATTAACATTAATCTGACTGGATATTCTGTTGTTCTTTAATAATGGCTGGCCTTCTTGCACAGCTTTTGATAACAGTCCAAACATTTTCAACTTGGTTGAGGTCAGATCCGTATTAATGTTTAGGAAAGCACTGACCTTTCTGACTTGACTTTATTATAAGTTACTTTTATTTGATTTGGAAAAGAAAAAAAGAAGGTTATATAACCGCTTTTACTTTTATCTGTGTAAATCTGGCCTTCATGTTACATTGACTTTTTCGTGGCTGAGGTGGGTCGTACAGTCCAGGATCAGTCCAGGAATCGCCAAGGTCTAACCCCTAATTCACACTGACTACTTTCCGTTTCTGCTCCGTCATCCATTGAAAATTGTACCATGCATCAATTCACACTTGATGCATTTTAGGATCCATTCATTCATCCAGCAACAGCAGAGGCTCTTAGACTCATGAGTTAGTAAGATAATGAGTTAACTAAACAGAAGTTTCAACATGAATAGTACTGAGTGTATCTGTACTTGTAGTACTGTACTGAACAATCTGCACTGACTATTTTATGATGAGGAGCAGGATGAACTCATCATTCAATCCATTGATCCCTGCTATCTCATCCCATTCCTTCTGTCTGCTGTTATCCTAATAAACGATGTGTGGTTAGGGCGTGGCACTGGTGGTGTAGGGGTTAAGTGTGCGACCATGTGCAGAGGCTATATTTCTCAATGCAGCTGTCTCGGGTTCAAGTCCCAGACCCCGTGACCTTTGCCGAATGTCTCCCCCTCTCTTTGCTCTCTTTCCTGTCTACCTACTGTCGAAAAATGAAAAATAAAGGTCTCTAGTGCCACAAAAAAAAAAGGTGTTTAGTGTCATATAAAATCTTCCACTTCCACCTCATGTCACCGGTTCTGGTGTTGTGTTTATGTTGCATTGTGACTGAGTATTAAAATGCACTGGATGCGCTTTACTTTTCTCCTGTCTGATCCCCCCTCTGACTCTATCTGGTCTTTACAAATGTATGCCTTTTTGCTCTGTCATCTGTCTAAAATAGACTTGTTCCTTATCTCCGACGGACGACAGTACAGGGCTCTCCATCATGCCACAATTTGAATAACCGCAATGACTAGAATGGCTTCTATTTGCGATGAAGAGCAAAACGCACAGATGACGGAGTCAGTGTGACTTAAGGATGAGTCTATAATTTACCAAGATGCTATAACAGTGTCACTGTTCAAAGTGAAATGAGTGTGTCATCTTGATACACGGCACCGCCTTCAGGATACAATGTCTGAACCATTGGATGCACATGGTCCTCAAGAATGGTTCGGTAGTCCTTGGCAGTGACGCGCCCATCTAGCACAAGTATTGGGCTACTACCTCCGCCTGAACCTCGGGCCACTGGATGTTTAACTTGGCAGCAGTGCGTTTGCACACGTCGTGCAGGTCAAAATCCAGTTCGTCCATATCATGACCGGGTCAGCCCGCGCCTGAGGAAGTGGGTTTTGCAACCCATCCTGAGGGAGGGGGAGATGGGTCATAATCCTCATCGTTATCCGAGAAGGGCATTTCCGAATCCAGGTCAGAGAGTTCATCGTCTCCCGCCATCAGGAGGTCCAGCGGGCCGGATGCGGGGCCGTGCTCAGACATTTCGGGTGGCAGAGGGTCCACGGCGTTGAGGATTTCTCCCCTACTTGGTCCGGCTTCTGTATCGGTGGTCAGAAAACCGCTTGATCAGCTGGTTCCTGTACGGATGCTGTCGAAGCCAATACTGGGTCGTTGCTGGACAATGTCGACTGACGGGCCAGACAGCGACGGAGCACCTTGAGGGAGAACCGGCTACAGTGGGAGCACTCTTCCCCGGGCTCAAAGGGTGCTTGAGCTTGTTTTAGACCGAGACACACCACACAAGCCAGGTGGGTATCCCAGCTTGAAATTTTATTGCCACACGGGCAGGTTCATGCCTGTATGCTCTCCTTAGCTTTTGTGGAAGACTTGGCAGTCTGCATGTTTGTAGGAGATTTGGGTGTGAGGCTACGAAAAAGAAAAGAAGAAAACTAGCTGGTGACAGCTAAGCTAACCAGGTGTGGCTAGGTTGGGGGGAGCGTTTCGGACTCCCTGTGGGTAGCTTACAGCGGGAGTATTGCTACTCTGTAACGGGCAACCGTAGCAAGTTGACCCACTTTTTTTTTTTTTTTTAGTATTTCTACTCTTCCCGCGGTATTTCTACCGAGGGGATAGCTACTCGCCGTGATACTGGACAAACCCAGAGCAAAGCGTCCGGTGATCGAGCTTGCGCACGTGTCTGTGGACAGTTTAGCTAGGCTCCGAAGAGAGGCTGTATCTAATGGAGAGCTAGTTGGAACTTCTGCTCGTTGCGAGAAGAGGTTTTTGAATAAATCAGTGCAGCGACGGCCCTATGAATAGGGGGAGGGACTCTGCCCTCTCTGACACTGACAGGCGTATTTCCAGCCAATCCTGGCTGGCGTAATGCAATAGGAGCTTCTGATGAGGTCACGCCGAGGGCGTTCCCAATGTGAGACACGAAACGAATGCTATGAAAGAGAACTTTTAGTTTTTGTTCCCAGCTGGTTCCTTATGTGTGATCTTCTGTATGTGTGTTTCCTGCTGCGTGCTTGCTACCCTGTCTGTGTTCTGCCATGGACAATAAAGACTCGTCTTACCTGCAAACCTCGAGCTTCAGGAGTTCTTCCCCGCATATTGGTCCTACAAAAAACCTCAATATGACAGAAGGAACCAGCCAACGGGACCAAGCGGGAAGCATGGAGAGGGAGTTCAAGAGGTGAGGTGAAGTCCTCATTAAGCTGTTTTCCCACCTTGCTACCTCTCCCAGATCCCCATGGAGGGGGCTGGAAATAGCTGCCAGTCTTCATGACTGGCTCGAGGAGAGGAAGGATTTTTTTCCTGATCCTCGGATTCACCACACCATCTAGGCCAAGCGACAAAGGGCCCTGGGTGAAATCGCCGCTTCTTTGAGGAGGGCTCCTGCTCCCTCTTCCACCCGCCTCTCCACCGAAGCTCGACACGGCTTTCCGGCTCATGGCTTCGCTTCTGATCAGTCATCGCCGCTGCCCCCGACTCCTCATCCTGTTCCTAGTTCTGTTCTAGAGGGGTCCCAAGCCCTCACACTCTGTTCCTGTCCGTGAGGGGCTCGTGGATGGACTGCCTCCACTCCCTGCTCCTGTTCCCGGTCCTGTCCTGGAGGGCTCCGAGGACAAACTGCCTCCATTCCTGGTTCCCATTCCGGAGGAGTTCGTGAACAAGCTGTCTCCACTTCCTGTTCCTGTCCCAGAGGGGTGCGAAGACGCACCTTCTCCGCTGCAGAGCTCCATGGCCTCGCCGAAGGTCCCAGCTGTCTCTGCACCGCTCGGCTGGGTTCCAGCGATTTCCACACCGCGCCTCCGAGCTCCACCATGGGTTCTCCTGGTCCCACCGCTGGCCGTCAGATTGTCTGCTCCTACGTCGCCGGCCTGCTGATTGCCGGATCTGCCGGGGACGGCCTCAGGGCCGTCCGCCTGAACTCTGGATCTGCCGGGTGGTTTCTGTACCCCCATGCACCCCACACCCACACCTGTTCTATGTTTTCCCCTGATTGTCTGGTCACGTTTGTCATTGGTTCCCCCTGCTGTTCAGTTATGTATTTAAGCGCCTTTGTTTCCTTTGTTCCCCGCTGGTTCCTTATGTGTGATCTTGTGTATGTCTGTTTCCTGCTGCGTGCTTGCTACCCTGTCTGTGTCCTGCCATGGACAATAAAGACTCGTCTTACCTGCAAACCTCGAGCTTCAGGAGTTCTTCCCTGCATATTGGTCCTACAAAAAACCTCAATATGACACCTGTTAAGCATAAGCAGACCCTCTAATACGATTATGGTCGTAAGAAATCTGATAACCAGCTAAACAAACATTCTGCTTGCAGCCAAAAATTGGACGTGATGGAGCAAGAGCACAGAACACATAGCGCACACATAACATTTTATATGTAGTTCAAAAAGTTTAATACCGTAATGTTACTATCTGACCCGAGCCTCTTTTTCCATGTGTTTACTCTACATGGCCTGTGGCATATATTGAAGTCTGTGGTTGTAACCTGACAAAATGTGGAAAAGTTTAAGAGGTATGAATAATTCTGCAAGCTGTGGTGGAAAATATATGTACAAAGAAAAGGTTAAATGTGCCATTATCTAACCTTTAAAATACCTGATGGCTGCATGCACTGTCTCTTCTTTGTTCCAGAATCACTTAAGTCACAAAAAAAAGACTTCAGACTCGATTTAGACTTCTGCCCTAAGTATTTGAGACTTGACTTGGACTCCTGTTCTGAGACTCAAGTCTTAGTAACAGTTTTTATCCCATGTAATGCAGAGTGAAAGAGAGCCGGTATGTGAGCTACAGACTGCAGCTGCTCAGCATGTTTTACTGTGAAAGGATGTGCTGGATTATTAGCAAGTGACTCTGGGATTATGGGATGTTAATGACTCATAACAATCTGTTTATGTTAGCTGTAGCTTCATAATAATGACCACATGACTCTCTCTCCAAATGAACGCTGTGTTAAATGACTCTGGATCATTTAACAGACAAAATAAACTTAACTCACCTTTGATATCCTCTTGCTGTTAAACTAGCAGTGACATTTCAAGGAAACCTGCAGCTGAAAACATCAAAATGAAATAATAACCCTTAAAATTTTCTAAAACTTTTTGCCTTCAGAATTCAGAGAAATTTGTTGCAACTCATTGGAGCAGATTTACATATATAGCTCAACTTCCCATTGTGTGGTTTGTATTTCATTGCTTCTCTCACCAAAAAAAAATTATTCTAGCCTTTTGCCGTTTCAGTATATTTGAATTGAAGAAATGTGTTCTTTGTCCTTTTTAAAAAAGAATTTAGAAAGAGACCTAAATCATTCCAGAAACAAATTAAAGATCTTTAAAGTCTTTACTAAAATTCTTTTGTTTTCTTTTTCAATAGACACACTTGAAGGTTTTTCTTAATACACACGCTTGCTTCCATCTTGTAATTTGTTCTTGTCTAAAAAGGAGTCTATAAGCTAGAGATGACTGTCTACTTTAGGGAAATCTAGCTTGACACCAGTGTTTCCATTTTTCCATTATTTTTTTAGGAATTGCAATTTGCGCAATTTGATGGTCAGTGGAAACGCAGCTAGTGTTTGCTGTACTTTTGATTCAGTCGCTGTTGAGAGCAGTTGTGCTCTCAAAAAAGCGGACAGTCAACAATTTTTCACTGTTGGTCGACAATAACCCCTGGTAAACAGAGCAACAATCAAACTGAGGTAAATATATATGTATTGTTAAGTTAGTTTTCTCTATGCCACTCTCACAAGCCTGTACAAGCAGACACACTGAATGGTGGTGCATGTAGAATTGCTCCGAAATACAGTGGTTTCCTCGTGCTTTGTTAGACCTGTCACCTGGACCTCTGGGACTGAAGCCCCGAATCTCGCAAAAGAAGACATTTAGGAATTGATGTCTGTTCAAAAGATCCATTAAGCCCCAAAATGACAAACGTCACATTTTCATTTGAAAACAATCCGATTTGTGTTTGTATACATTTATTAATAACTGTAATATTAGTAGTGATAACAGGACAAAAGCTGAGAGTCTAAGGCTACGTTCACACTGCAGGTCTAAATGCTCAATTCTGATTTTTTGGTGAAATCCGATTTTTTTGCGTGGTCGTTCACATTTCCAAATATACGTGACTTGTAGTGATCTCCTGTGTGAACACATTCATACAACTCAAGTGTCCCGCATGCGCAGTAGACAACGCAATGACGTCACATGTAGCGAGCGTGCTTAGTATTTGTGGAAGTAAATATGGATGGAAATGTTGGCCTGTATTTAGCGATTTTTAAGTTGTTTTCCAATCGGAGCCAGCATATTAACAACACAGTATTTTTAAGAAAATCGAAAAGGCATGGCATTTTGTGGGGCAGTGGCTGTCGTCGGTACAGAGAAACGCTTGGGTTCTGAGTTGAAGCCAGCAGTGGTGGGATAGTGATGTGAGCGGCTTTAATGATACGGACTTCATTCATAATTTTTGAATGACAAAGGCAACCTTTATGTGCATATGTACAGATTTTTCTTCCCGCTTCCGCGTAGCAGGACCCAGAATTGTGACGTTTATCAAGTATCAAGGACATACAGGTCGGATGAATGCGACCTGGCTGTACAGACACAGGTCGCATTTGAAAAGATCAGATACGTATCGGATTTAGGACCACATATCCAAGTGGCCTTGGTCGCATTTGAAAAAATCGTCATGAAAAGTTTGGATACAGGTCGCATACGGGCAAAAAAATCGGATTTGGGTCATTTCAAGCTACAGTGTGAACGTAGACCAAGAAAGGTCCAGGATGATGCTCCATGTTCTATTTTAAACACCTTGTTCTCTACAGAAAGTGTTTAATAGTAATGACTGAACTAATGGCTCAGCGGAGAACAACAGACTAAGTGGAATGGAGGGCTGAAAAGATTGCAGTAAAACAACAGGTTCATGAAAGGAGGAACATATTTTAATGAAATGTTGGGATAGCTCATAGCATAAATAAAATAAATAAATGTGTTTTTAGGGTCTTACCATCCCATTAAAATCTAAGAAAACCAATTTCATACCAGTTTTCTTTTTAGAAATTTAAGAAAAAATGACAATGGAGCCTCAGGGGTGAGAGATATGGGGGGAGAGTAAAATTTAAAAAAGTCATTTTCATAGATGAGAAAAGAAGCACATTTATTTGAACTACAGTAACCATAGTTTCTCTGAGTTTAAGAACAACTTTAGTCAGACGGACTGAGTAGAAAATTGTTTTTCTAAATATCAAACATTGTGTCATTATCTGCTTCTGTCATGATTTGAGGGTGTTTGGGTTTTTGTTTGGGTTTTAGTTATTCTTATTTCCAGTTTACGTTTTGGACCTTGTTCCTGTTATTTTCCAGGTCGTTTCTTATTTTAGTTTTCTAGTTCATGTTCTATATGTTATGTTTTCCCGATTAGTTTGTATTATTGGATTTCTGTTTTGCCCTAGTCATGTTTTGTTCTCCCCGCATCTGTCAAACTGCAATCAGCTTCATTCAGTCCACCTGGATAATGTAAATGAGTCTTCTTGTTTCACCTGTACCATGCTCCATATATACACAATCATTCTGTTCATTCCTCGCGGAAACATTACGGACCACTTTTGTTTGTCCTTCATGCCTGTCGTTGTTTTGCTCCTGCTTTCTTTTTGTGAGCGACTTGCCATGCCAAAAATAAACCCACTAGTGGCTTTTATTTGCAGTATTCAGACAGGAAATGGGCAGGGAGAGGAGAGGAAAAGACATGCAGCAAAGGTCCTAAGGTCAGGAATCGAACCCCAGACTGCTGCGTTGAGAACTAATAGCTTCTGTATATGGGGTGAACGCTCTACCATTACACCACAAACCACCCCAAATGTTTACACTTTTACCAGGATTAAGACTCAATCAAACAATACATGGATCAATCTTTATTCATATGGCACTTTTCATAAATAGCAAAGGCAACAAACAGTTTTACAGAAGACAAAAGGAGGAGGTGAAATAAAAACAACAAAAACACATGAGGTCTCAACAAAATAATCATGTCATTAACTTTAATGATTCCCAGTTAGGATTATTTTTTGTTGAAAATGCCTGTAAATAATGTTTAAATGGTCCATAGATGCCTAGGATTGCCTAGGTCAAAAAAAATATTTCAATTTTTTTCGAACTGAAAGGTTTGTGTCTGAATTTTTTGGCTGATATTTAGAAGCCAAAAAGCAAAATAAAAATAGCAGACAGTGCTGGATTCAAACGCAGAACCTTTGAAATACTACTATATTACCAGATGAGCAACATTCTAACCTGCACAAGTAAAATTTCAGTCCCCCATCTGCCTCTGAGATATTCTTTCAATGCTGCATTACTTTAGCAACTCAGCCGCAGAGAATCTGTCACTTTTTGAGACTGTAGTAGTTCTGTCATGCAGTACAACCAAGGGTTTTCTATTATGAAAACAGAACTGAACATATTTAGGGATATTTAGTGAGATCAGTGGTGTCAGTTGTCAATGAACTGCTCATACAGCATAAATGTTTAGCTGCATTTTAGATTACAGTGTGTGTGGATTCATTTCCACAATACATAAATATATAACATTTTTATACACAAGTACAACATATTTATATACATAAGTAAATAAATGTGTTGTAATAGGTTCCACTATTCTCTCTATTCTCAGCTGTCAAATAAAGAGAGAGTATTTTCTCACATTTATTCATATCACAGATTAAAAAAGGTTGAAATTCATTTATGCTGGAACATATGAAACTATTTCAGTTCATGCTTTCTGGCATTTTTACCTGATATACAGATTGTTGAACCTCTAACGTCCTTCTCAATGTGCATTTAAATCAAAATACTGGAGAACCAGGAGGTCAATCAGTCTGTGGGATTATCTAAAACCACTTTGTTGAGCGACATCCGCCCACCTTGTGCCTCCATTAGTGTTGGGTCGCAGCAGAGATACAGTGTGGAGCCTGGCTGTTCTCCTGTCAGGGAAAAAGATGCTGTGCACTACAAACAAATAACATGTCATTGATATGGACAGCCCCAGCATGACTCTGGATTTAAGTAGCCTACCATATTTTTTATCAGCACAAAAAGGCAATTAAATATATATTTGTGTGATTATGATAATATAGAAGAAAGCTTGCACAGAAGCCTGTTTTTTTACCACTAATTAAAGAAAGTTTTAACTCTCCTTTAATAGAAAGAATAGTAAATAAGTCTTAATTTCCTTTCTGGATTTTCTTCATTGTTGCATGGAACATTTACACTGCCTGGCCAAAAAAAAAAGGTCACACACTCCAATATTTTGTTGGACCACCTTTAGCTTTGATTACGACACGGATTCGCTGTAGCATTGTTCGATAAGCTTCTGCAATGTCACAAGATTTATTTCCACCCAGTGTTGCATTCATTTTTCACCAAGATCTTGCATTGATGAAGGTAGAGTCTGACTGCTGCGCAAAGCCTCCTCCAGCACATCCCAAAGATTCTCAGTGGGGTTAAGGTCTGGACTCTGTGGTGGCCAAACCATGTGTGAGAATGATGTCTCATGCTCCCTGAACCACTCTTTCACAATTGGAGCCCGATGAATCCTGGCATTGTCATCTTAGAATATGCCCGTGCCATCAGGGAAGAAAAAATCCATTGATGGAATAACCTGGTCATTCAGTATATTCAGGTAGTCAGCTGACCTCATTCTTTGAACACATACTGTTGCTGAACCCAGACCTGACCAACAGCAGCAGCCCCAGATCATAGCACTGCCCCCACAGGCTTGTACAGTAGGCACTAGGCATGATGGTGCATCACTTCACCTACCTCTCTTTTAACCCTGATGCACCCATCACTCTGGAACAGGGTAAATCTGGACTCATCAGACCATATGACCTTCTTTCATTGCTCCAGAGTCCAATCTTTATGCTCCCTAGCAGATTGAAGCCTTTTTTCCGGTTAGCCTCACTGATTAGTAGTTTTCTTAAGGCTACACAGCTGTTCAGTCCCAATCCCTTGAGTTCCCTTCGCATTGTGCGTGTGGAAATGCTCTTACTTTCATTATTAAACATTGCCTGGAGTTCTACTGTTGTTTTTCTTCAATTTGATTTCACCGAACTTTTAAATGATCGCCGATCACGGTCATTCAGGATTTTCTTCCGCGATATTTCTTCCTCGAAGACGATGGGTCCCCACTATCCTTCCATTTTTTAATAATTCGTTGGACAGTTCTTAACACAATTTTGGAAGTATCTGCAATCTCCTTAGCTGTTTTCTCTGCTTGATGCATGCCAATGATTTGACCCTTCTGAAACAGACTGACAGCTTTTCCACGACCACGGGATGTGTCTTTCGACATGGTTGTTTAAGAAATGAGAAGCAACTCATTGCACCAGTTGGGGTTAAATAACTTGTTGCCAGCTGAAACATAATCACCCATGTAGTAATAATCCAATGGGAGGCTCGTACCTATTTGCTTAGTTAAATCCAGGTGGCGACTTTTTTTTTTGCCAGGCAGTGTATATCTAATGCATTAATCATAATCATAAATAATACTTATTTATTTCACACATTTATAATGCCAGATTGTTCAGTAATAATGCAACCCAAACAATGAAAGTAGAATCTAATCAATTGTCATTGTCTTCCGCTTTATCCGGGACCGGGTTGCGGGGGCAGCAGACTCAGTAGAGACATCCAGATGTCCCTCTCCCCAGACACCTCCTCCAGTTCCTCTGGGGGAAGCCCAAGGCGTTCCCAGGCCAGCCGAGAGACATAGTCACTCCAGCATGTTCTGGGCCATCCCCTGAGCCTCCTCGTCTAATCAGCTGATACCTGGAAATATTGTATTAGATTGTAGTTGCTCATTGAGTAATGGGAACAGGGTTGTGATGTGATAAAATATTTTAGGACAGTGTGAATCCAATATTTTGCCACAGCTTCTCAATTTGATGGTTTGGACTTTGAATGGACCATTCCAGCACATGAAAAAGCCCTGATATAATTTATTGTAGCACTGGCTGTATGTTTACTGGTGACGTCCTAGAAGGTGAACCTCTGCCCCAGCCTCTAATATGTTTTCAGCTTTTAGCTCAGTCTGTCATCTCATCTTCCTGCGGGGATGGTTTGTTCTGGATGATGCACAGCTTCGGTTTCTAATACACACATAGCGTTTGCATGCAGGCCAAATAGTTCAACGAAGGTCCGATCAGAGGACCACATATTTGCTTTCCTACCTTCATGGCTTGTGGCAAACTTTAAATAGTGGCTTTCTTATTGCTACTCTTGAACAAAGAGAAGATTTATGAAGTGCATGATTGATACCTGTCCTGTCAGCAGATCACTACAGCTCCTCCAGAGTTACTGTTTGCCACTTAGCTGTTTCTCTGTTTAATGCTGTCCTTGCTAGTTAGGTAAATTGTTTTGTCTTGTCTGCAGCGGTACCATCGTGACGGAATAAACAGTTCTCTGTCAGAATTGTTTCAGAACCTAACCCTGCACTTCTTCACAACTTTATCTTTGACCTCTTTGCAGTGTTCCTTGATTTTCATGATGCTCTTTGTTCACTAATGTTCTCAAATAAATCTCTGGGACTTTCACAGAATATCTGGATTTGTACTGAGTAAGGTGTATGCTGGTGGACTCCATTTACTAATTAGGTGATCTCTGAAGGCAATTGGTTGAGTTGGATTTTATTTAGGGGTATCATAGTATATGGAGCTTAATAAAAATGCATGCCACGATTGAAATACTAAAAAAGCCATATTTCAAATACCGTTCTCTGAACGGTCAGTCAGTCATTTTCTACCGCTTATTCCATAGTGGGTCGCAGGGAAGCTGGTGCCTATCTCCAGCAGTCAATGGGCGAGAGGGGGGGTCCACCCTAGACAGATCGCCAGTCCATCACAGGGCAACACATAAACAATCATGCACACACTCATTCATACACCTAAGGGGAAATTTAGAATCAGAATCAGTTTTATTGCCAAGTTTGTACATACAAACAAGGAATTTGACTCCGGTACACTTTGCTAGAGTGACCAATTAACCTAACAGGCATATCTTTGGACTGTGGGAGGAAGCCGGATTACCCGGTGAGAACCCACGCATGCACGGGGAGAACATGCAGAAAGACCCCGGTCGGGAACCGAACCCAGGACCTTCTTGCTGCAAGGCAACAGTGCTACCGTGCAGCCCCCGTTCACTGAACAGTGATTTGATATTTGTGTTGGTCTGTGACAGAAAATCCATATAAAATGCATTGAGTTTTATCATCAGAAATATACATAGTTTCTTTCTTTACTCATTTGCCATAGTTTTGTTACACTGGTACATTCAGTCAGACACCAAACACACAATCACACTGTGCTTATACTTTCCAAATGCTGGACCATACATCCCACGAGAACCCCAGCCTCGTTTCATGTTGGCAGCTCTGTACCTTGTGTGGTCAGGATCCACACATTCTGCCATCAAACTGTCGTTTGTCAATGACCTGCTTTGGTGCCCTTCTGTTCTTAGAGATTTTCTATTCTGGGTTGTGTCCTTAATCTCCATCCACATGAGTTTCCCACAGCCTCAGGGATTCACCTTTAGGGGCGAAAAGATCAAAGCATGGGGAGAGGTGCCTTTATACTCTTTTCTTTCCTCTAGTGGTAGTGGAAAAATGGCTGCCAGAAACCTAGACAGCTCTGCTTAAATAGGAAATAAGTGTGTTTTGCTGGTTTGGTCCTGAGCTTGAGAAAGAGCACACCTGAAAAAGCAATCTTTTAATTTAAATGCTGCATTTGGTAAATGCTGAGCAAAATTCATCTGTTTTAACTTGACACAATGCTATACCAGGGTACAGCATAATTGGATCAAGACTTTTTTCAGCAAAATTATATTTGGTGTGTTAAACTGTAATTCTGCCAAAAACAAGTACCAGTTTGCAGCAATCAACAATCTTCCTGGTTGCAATCACAGGAGATTTGCTGTGAAAAGATTGGGTTGGCAAAAAATGGCAATAACCAATGGGTTCCTCAAGGCTTACTGAGAGAATAAATGCATAATTCATGAATGTGAATTCTCACTATAAGCAGTATGCTGCTGGATCAGTATTCTGTGCCTACCTGTTTGTTAATCACGTCATTTGAACCATGGGTTTTGCATTTGACTTAGGGACATGTTTAAGATAACCATTCCATCAAGTGTCCTTTAACTAGACATAAGGGTTTCAGTGCAATAAGCAATATGACATTAAATCCCATTTTAAGCAGTCACTATTTAAATTATCCGTTCCCTGTGCTCTGAATGAAGAAGTAATTTCCAATTCCATTTAGAAATCAGTGAGCACAGATTGCAACACCATTTTGCATATATTGGTAATAAAATGTGCAGATGAATTAAGACTTGGAGAGCACAATTTAGAACCAACAGTAGATTCATAGCTTTTTCTTGTACTTATTCCACCTGGGAGAACTGTGTGATAATATATTTCACAACAGTTAGATATAATATTCCAAGTAAATCCTCCAAAAGGGAGGGCAGCCACTGATGATGTAAGAGTGCAACATAATCCAGCATTTAAATTCCTCTAATCGCTGCAGGCAGTACACAGCGTTATTTGCACCACAGTAAAACCTAATTTAGAGTTGAGAAATTCTCCATTTTAGAGGAGGAATTTCAACACAGAGCATGACAGAACTGAGATGCAGCCTTGTGGTGCATTATGGATATTCATGATTTAAAGAAATCCCGCAGAGTTGTCGTGTAATCACACAATAATATGTCGTTTACTGCTTCAACTGTGTGTCAATATATAAATAAGGACTTTTAAATACGATGTATATGCAAGAGAACATGAAATCAGCAGCAATGACTTAAAGTTGTTTCCTTTTGACTTTATAACTCATTTAGTTCTGGAGGAATTGTAGATCATTCTTCTTTGCTTAAGTTCCTTTAAATCTGCAAACACTTGTTCGTAAACAGATCCTTTTAACATTGCACAGTATGCACTGTCTGACCCTGGGCTAGATGATCTGGAATGTCCCAGTCACACCAACAGTTATATATTCATACACCTGTATGCAGATCAGTAGGCAACTTGGGGTTCAGTATCCTGTGCAAAGACACTGTAACATGGGGGAAACTGGAATTAAACTTGCAGTCTTCTAGTTAGAAGATTGGTTACTCTTCTCACTGATTTACAGCCATCACAATCAACTGAACCTAGAAGTGCCAATATAACCCTTCACAGAATCCGTCACTTTCTCTGAAATAATTTCTGGTATCTTTCCACCTTGGCCTTGTGCTAATTTCCCTCAGTATGCTCCAGACCATGGAACTACCAAAAACACAAATCCTTTGAAAGTAACGGCGTAACTGTGTCAAAAACGAAGTACATCCCTGCTGTACTTAGTTTTTGACACAGTTACTCCTTTTTGGCTTCATGTCTATGTAATAAAAAAGAGTCAAATCGACTGTGTGCTGTTGAACTCTTGGGGTTAGGTTTAAATAATTTTAGAACCTGTTAAGGACCAGATCGTTTTTCTTTGTGGGACTTTGTAAGATGATCTAAATCCTGTTATAAATGCTGTTCTGCTCTTACTATTTGTACGTTCTTTAATTTTTCTACGAATGGACACAAAAAAAACTGCATACAGGAATTTTGGCCTAAAGCATTTTAAAACTGCTATAAAGAAGGTAAATGAACACATCGGTTAAGAGTTTGGTGATTGGCAGTAAACGCATGAAAATGACTGTTTAAAGAGTAGCTAATGATAAAAGTACTACTTAGTGACACTCATTAACAAATGGAAGTATTAATTGAAATTTTGTTTTAATTCTCAGAATTATTATTTGCTAATCACACAGAAATATGATAAAAATAAATATAATACCATAGCATCTATTTAACATGAACTCAGTTTGACCTGAATTTGAACAGTTGAGGTGGAGTCAGTTTGTAGCTTATAGGATTTTCTGTCATCTGTATGTTGGCAAAGAAAAAAAAAACTATCAAATTCTGCTTGAGGTTTGTCACAATTCTTTGCTTTTGAGTTTTTTTCTGTTCTGCTATTTCTTTTTTGTTTATTTTTACTTTGACTTCTGATTTTCTCCTGCAAGAGTTCTGAAATGTTTTGAAGATTTTTATCAGGCTAATAATATTTTTCTCAGGCATCCAGCAACTATAATTTGTCTCTTCACCGTCATTGCATGCACTTAATAACTTGATAGAATTTTCTGTGTTTCTTCAGTATTTCCCTCCAACTTTGGCAATTCACTCTTGTTTGCATTTTTTTGGTTACACAGGCATAGGTGTCAACCTCCAGTCCTCGGAGGCCGGTGTCCAGCTACTTCATAATTCAGCACATCTGAATTAAATAATTAGGTCATTAGCAGGACCCTGTAGAACAACTGCATGCTGAGGAGATTATTCAGCAATTAGATTCGGGTGGGTTGAACCAGGGATACATCTTAAAGTTGCAGGACAGCGACCCCCTTAAGACAGGAGTTTGAGACCGTTGCATTAAGGTATTAAATACTATTTGGTTTCTATTTATAGACACACTCTTATCAAGAAAAGTAACTAATTTATTTGGCTTGATTTATAATGAGTCCAACGCATTTTGTCACATGCCTCAAAATATGACCCTGACTAAAAAAAACTGTTCCACTGATCATTTTAATGCAGGATAGGGACTGGCGATGGCACAGGGGTAAATCATGCACTCCATATTCTGAGGCATTAGTGCTCGACGCAGCTGTTGCGGGTTTGACTCCTGGCCCATGTCTTCCCCCTCTCTCCACCCCTTTGCTGTCAGCTTACTGTTGAAAAAAAATAGAAAAATGGAGGCCACTAGTGCTGCAAAAATCATTTAAAAAAGAAAACAACATGCAGAATGTTGTCAAAGAAAAGTTTAAATCGGGCTGTGTGCTGTTTAACTGCATGCAAAGACATTATAACGTGTAGTGATGAATTATTACTTCACAAATATTAGTTTGTGTTGTATTTCCGTGCTGTTTCACAAGAGCAGGGTAAGAACCAACATGTATGTAAACCTAAAATTAAGATGCCAGTCAGAGGCAAATAAAATGGGACAACTGCTAACACTAAATGTCAACTCTGTGATACTCATCCATATGCATCACATCTGCAGGCAAACCACCATGTCAGTCATGAAATGACAAAGCCACACGCATTGAGGAAATGTCCATGGCATGTTGTCCTGTTTCATGACATGATCCAATATTCCTTTCTGATGACAAACAGAAACTGAATGAACAATGTCAACTCAGCTACAAATAATAAATCAGCCTTGCGTTTACACTGTTTGCTTGAACATCAGGTACTCTGACCCTCTTTCTGCACACATTTTAAGAACACAGCATAGCTGTTGATGAGGAGGAAGGGTAGTTCTCTCCCAAATGATCAGTGGGTTTATCCCCTACTTCCCTAGTTTACCTGCCAAAATGAACTTGGACAGGATACTGTCCTGCTTTGCCTCCTTTATCAGTCTGTTTTTAAGTTAGAGAGTAGCCTATAGGACCAAGTGTCAAATTCAGCCATAAAATCCTTTCATTTACTCAAGTGCTTGTTGAAATTAATTATAATTATTTTGTACTGGATGTAAAAAGTTAACAAAACAAATAAATAAGGGACATTTTGCACTGATCCAACATCATTGAAACAATTTTGTGATATCACCTGTGTACATGAATTTCTTTGATGGGAAAGGCTGAAACGGTTACATAGAAGACCTGATAGGACCAGGAGAGAATGTTGCCAACAGCAAACAAAGCCCAAAATTCTTAAACATCATATTTTTTATTCAGTTTAGGTTTCAATTCTTAAACCTAAACTGCATCCCATCTGAATGGTGTAAAAGTACATGCTCAAGGTAAAAAATGTTGAGACAAAATTACCACTAACACCTAAAGAACAACATTTTTAAGAAGAATTTAAATAAGACTAACTTGTTCCAGTGAATGGGTGGACGTGGAGCAAAATATGTTGAAGATTGTCTCTTGAATGACCTATATGGGATACACCCCAGCAGGGTGTATCAGGGTTTTCGTATGGGATTATAAAAGATGAGCATGTTGTACCATTGCAAATAAAAATTGCCTAATGATAAATCTCTAATCTATTAGCCACTTCTGGGATATGCTTAGCTCCAGTTCTGTTAAAAGAAGACGTTCACATTCAAAGTTTGAAGAAGACTGAGGAATAACTTCATCGTCTCTAGATCCTGCAGTAAACTTTGGAACTGTTTTAAGCACAAAATCTGGACTGATGAAACACCACAGACCTTTAAGAACAGGATGACGTTTGATTTGGAATTTTCAACTAGGAAAGTCAGCAGTGCCAGGCCAATATTGAGCTACGAATCCATGTTGTTGTTGCAGATATTCAGTGCTGTGAGAAAATCATGTTTCCTCTTTACAGATATCTACAGTTTTTACTTTATGTCACACAAATGTTTTTCATCATAAATTAAATTTAATATCAGACAAAAAAAAAACATAAGTGAATGCAAGATGATTTAGGAGGATGATTTCATTTGTCATAGGTAAATGTTGGCCCTCTGTCAAAAAGGAATCTGCCCCTCATTAAGTTATGAATTATTGCAGACCTCTCACGCCTCGTTTAAGGTCAGTGTATATGATTCAAGAATATGAAAGAGATGGTGCAGAAAATAGATCCATGAGAGACTTTCAAGGCTGAAAACACTGCTAATAAGAAAAGAAACATAAAGATCCGTCTCACATTTACCAAAAAAGGCCTTGATAAGATCCCAGGTCTACTGGGAAAATATTCTTTGGACTGATGAGACAAAAGAGGAACGCTTTGGAAGGTCTGTTCCCATTTGGTCATAAACACAGAAAAGAAAAATCATTTAGATGGTCAAATATGTAGTTTGGAGGCAGTGTGATGGTCTTCAGGTGCTTTGCTGGATGACTTGCTATGATGGATTGAACGATTAACTCCCAGACCCTCCTGAAGGAATATGTTTGGCCGTCGTTTGTGATGGACAGATGTTCAAGCGCACTTCTGTAATGGAGTTTTGATGAAAATTCAGTCTGAAAGACTCACCCCTCCTCCGGTCCGTCCAATGACTCCACCGTGCATCCCAGCTCCAGCCAATCAGAATCGAGTCCGCATTTCCTCTTCAGCCAGTCATTGTCCAAGTGCTCCGCTTTAAAGATCTTCACTCACGGACTTCCTCGCTCTTCAAGCTGAGCTACGACCCTTCTCCTGCCCATCTCCACCATCTGGCTTCCTAGCTGCTCCCCATTTCCCTACCTCCCTAGGCCTCCACTCCACCACCAGTCGGATCCCAGGGGGGAAGACATCTCTAATTCTATTCATATGTTGTTTATTCAAGCTCACGTCATTCTTAGCGTTCGTGTTTTCCTCCGGGGTCCGAACACGAAAGAAATAAATATTTGTAAATAAACTTCTCTAATCGCCACCTATGTGTCTTTTCATTGTGAGTCTTACATGATTGAAATGCAACATGATCTTAAATACTCCGGCATGTCTGCCTCTTGATGGCTAAAAAAATAACAAAACTAAAGTTTTTTGAGTGGCCTAATAACAGTCCAGACATAATATTGTTTTCTGCAAAGAAGAGTGGGTAAAAATTACTCTATAGAAATGTAAAACTCTCATTGGCAATTAATGTAACTGCTTGACAATAGTTGTTGCTGATATTAAAACGAGAAACTGCTGAAGTGCACTTCTGACAGTTTGTATCTCATTAAACAGTTGGTTCTCATAGCAATGTACAACCTCTGTAAACATTGGTCACTGTTCTTAAATAGACAAATAAAAAGGAGAAAAGCAGTTATGCATTGCTTATACTGGTTAACTAAAACAACAAGCAAGAAAATTAGCAGAACCCCACGGGTTTACTGACATGCAGCAAGAATGTGCTCAGCTTGAGAATGATGTAATTTCCTGATCCAAATCAAGCTAACAAGAGGGCTTGATGCTGCAATAGGTGTTCAGATGATGTTAAATGGTTAAAAAAACTCAAATCTACTGCTGTGTTTTTGTTTGTTGTTACTTTCCTTAATCAGGTTTCTGTGTGTGGACACTTTTGAAAAATACATTTTTAATTTTATTGAGTTTGTTCATGGTTAAATAAACAAAAAATGATAAACTGTGTGGAATTGGATTTATTTATATATATATACTGTAGAGACATTATCAAATATTGAGGTCTGAGTTCCTGTAACATTTTGGGTAGCTCATTATCATACTCACAAACCAGTTAACTTAAATTTAGGGATGGAAATCTAAGAAATACCTTTGTAGATAAAGTCAATGAGCACTGTTGAATAAATGCAGCAAACATGCTTAATTCTCTGTTTCTAAACTACAGCACGCCCTGTTCCAACCTCTATGATTGTAAAATCCAAAAGCTATAAAACAGTGTCATCCAGCTATGTATCTACATGGTCGTCATATAAGATCAAAAGAAGTGTATTAACTAATTATTTACTTAATTATTGCATTAAGGGTTTAAATGCAAATTGCTGATAAGACAAACTGGGAGCCCAATGAAGCTGCAGGAAACAAACACACATTTTTATGTATTCCAATTAGATGTTCAAGCTTTAACAAACAGCTCCATTTGTGGGAATTGATGATGTTCTCACTTGCTGTGGAGCTCATTCCCCATTAGCTTTAATCGCAGCATGATGGCTGTGATTGATGGTTGTTTTTCACTCAGTATTTATGACACTGTGCTTGTGTGTGTGTGTGTGTCAGCTTTTCAGAGATTTTTGGGGAAGACGGATGTTTCCCAGGAGTTGGAAGAGGTCCAAGCGGAGGCACGGGCTCAGGAAAACCTGAACATTTTCTCTGTGTTACAGCTGCTGAGGAACCCAGCTGTTCGCTGGCAGCTTATCACAATCATCATCACCATGGCCTGCTATCAGCTCTGCGGCCTCAATGCTGTAAGATGTGGCTCTCATGTTTTATCAAGTTTTTTGTTTAATGCTATTTTATATTCCTTATTTAGTTATTTTGGGCACCATATTCTTAATTTGTAATAATAATTTAAAATGTTATGCTATTTAGAAAGATTAGCAAGGCATTTTTGTAATCAACTAAAAAATGTATTTCTACCAGCCAGACAGCCTTCTAGAAGCTACTTTGTCACACCATCTTAGGAAGCTTTAAACCTGAGTCCACTGACAGGATGACAAGTGAAATGATTCACTATATTGCCAAAGTATTCACCTGTCTGCCTTCACACACACATGAACTTGAGGAGCATAACATTATTAATCCATTGAGTTTGATATGATGTCAGCCAATCCTTTGCAGCAATAATAGCTTCAGCTCCGCTGGGAAGACTTTCCAAAAGTTTTAACAGTAGGTTTATGTGAATTTCTGACCGTTTTTCCAGAAGCACATTTGTGAGGCCAGACACTGATATTGGGTGAAA
Source organism: Crenichthys baileyi (assembly GCA_036173005.1). Taxonomy (NCBI): domain Eukaryota; kingdom Metazoa; phylum Chordata; class Actinopteri; order Cyprinodontiformes; family Goodeidae; genus Crenichthys; species Crenichthys baileyi. The sequence goes on along the minus strand of JAHHUM010001772.1, from coordinate 23,923 downwards.
TACTCTCTTTTCTAATGTACCCCAAAGGTGTTCTACTGAGTTCAGGACTCAATACTAAACTTTGTGACCTTGCTTTGTGCACTGATGGACATGTTAGAACAGGTCAGGGCCATCCTCAACCGTTCACACAAAATTGGGAGCATGAAATTATCCACAATAACTCGGTATGCTGAAGTATTAAGTTTGTTTCACTGGAATCAAGGGGCTGAGTCCAACTTTTGGAAAACATCCCTGCATTGTAATCTCCTCTGCAACAAATTTTACACTTGGCACGACACAGTCAGGCAAGTGTTTTTCCTGACACCTGCTGAACCCAGACTCGTTTATTGGAGTACCAGAGAGAGAGGCATAATTCATCACTCAAATCAACATGTTTCCTCTGCTTTAGGGTCCAGTGGTGGTTACAAGAAATATTAAGACTAGACTAATTGCAAATGCGGCATTCTATCACGGTACCATGTAATCCGCTGAGATTGATTTATTGTTTAACAGACAACTGAAGAGGCTTTCTGCATACCTAGGTGCTTGATTTTGTTCAGATATAGCCATGGAAGTGACTGAAACACCTGAATTCAATGATTTGCAGGGGTGAGCAAATACAGTGCCTTGCGAAAGTATTTGCCCCCCTTGAACTTTTCAACCTCTTGCCACATTTCAGGCTTCAAACATAAAGATATAAAATTCCAATTTTTTGTGAAGAATCAACAAGTGGGACACAATCGTGAAGTGGAATGAAATTTATTGGATGTGTTAAGCTTGGGAAATCTTTTTGTACCCAAATCCAGCTTTAAACTTCTCCACAACAGTATCTCGGACCTGCTGGTGTGTTCCTTGGTCTTCATGATGCTCTCTGCGCTTTGAACAGAACCCTGAGACTATCACAGAGCAGGTGCATTTATACTAAGACTTGATTACACACAGGTGGATTCTATTTATCATCATCAGTCATTTGGGACAACATTGGATCATTCAGAGATCCTCACTGAACTTCTGGAGTGAGTTTGCTGCACTGAAAGTAAAGGGGCCGAATAATATTGCACGCCCCACTTTTCAGTTTTTTATTTGTTAAACAAATTGGACACATCCAATAAATTTCATTACACTTCACAATTGTGTCCCACTTGTTGTTGATTCTTCACAAAAAATTAGAATTTTATGTCTTTATGTTTGAAGCCTGAAATGTGGCAAGAGGTTGAAAAGTTCAAGGGGGCCGAATACTTTCACAAGGCACTGTACTTTGGGCAATATAGTATAAATCCATTTCATTAGAAAAGTCACTCGGTTCCTTTTTTAAGGAATATTTTGCTCTTTTGATTAAAATGATTTGTGTGCCCTGACTTTAGAATTACTTTTATTTTGGGCAATAGTAGATGTTAGGCAGTTAGTTCTGTGACCATCTCACTAACATCTGAGTTACAGTCAAATGTATTTGTGTAGATATTTTTACAGGTTTTCCAAACAATTTAATAATTCACCAGACATGCTGTTTTGGACAAAAACATGACATGACAGTAGATTTTCTACACAGCTGCTCAGACATGCCGCCCAATTTAAAGCCTAGATGTGACAAAAACATCAAAACCTCTTGGATCAGGTGTAGTGGCACACAGCATGTTCACACCTTCCCTTGGGAACGCTGCATTTACAGTTGTGACCCTGTATGAGAGATTTCTTTGAAAACATGGCCTTTTCCTGCTCTATTCCCAAGACAAAAGCCAAAGACAAAATAGGTCATGGTTATGGATTTTCTTTGAATGTCCATGTAAAAAGGCAAACCCAATCTCATGACATTTGCTGGAAAATTGTAACGAAAAACGAAAGATCCAGTTAATTTTAACTTTTGTTAATAAATCAAAATCGAAATGTGTATCTGCAAAAGAATTGTTTGGCTCCTTTAATGAAAAGCTAAAGCGTAAAGAGCTAAAACAGAGTGTCTTGTTCCGAACAGAGCAACTACTCTCTCCAAGTTTGTGTTCATCATCAATCAGAATCCAATCAATTTATTATTGTGTGCTATCCATTTTTATCTCAGCACAAGCTGTTTGTCAATCAAGGGCAATTTGTGGTAATGAATGCATGAAAAGAATTGAAGATAGATGCACATTATTCTCTTCAACAAATACACAGAAGCAATGTAACCTCCCCCACACTGACAGTGAGCATTTATTGCTGCAGCATAATAGTAGTAGGCCTTCATCAGGCAAAACCCAATGATGCAGCAAAGGTTGTTGCCAGATGGAGGTCTGCTACTTAAATATCTCAGTGACAACAAGTTATTGCATATTCAACAATGTGTGGAAGTTTCTCCTCACACAGCTATTAGAACTACTCACTGTGTTGCACCTACAACATGTTTAATAAGGATGATCCTCCTGCAGGAGAGGTGTGGTCGTATGTTGCAACAGCAGTTGCAGTTAAACCACCATAGTATAATCAAGAATATGGACTGACTGCCACTGATCCCCAAAACAACTTTATCATCTGGAAATGCACTGCTGCAAAGTCTGCAGTTTGAGGTTTTAAGTGTTTGATCATGATTTAAATTCAGACTTTCATCCAGGAGACCATGGTGTATGAGGTTATGTAAGGGTAATTAGAGTCCTCTGTAATAGTTTTCATACCCGGGAACTTTTCCAGTTTTTCCCATATTACAACCACAAATTACATTGTATTCCACTGTGTGTAAAATACCAATACAAAGTACTGCCTAATTGTGAAGAGGAAGGAGAGGGATACATGGTTTTCACATTTTGTGCAAATAAAAATAGGACTGTATTTGTATTGTACCTGCATGTCTTTTGGGATATGTTTCTGCTAGCTTTGCTTACTTAGAGACAAAAAATTTCTTTGCAAAATAACTCAGCTTCAGCCAGACTGACTGAAGAGCATCTGTGAACATCCATTTTCAAGTCTTGCAACAGATTTTAAATTGGATTTGGGTTTGAACAAAACACAAAGGCCTATCTTAAATTTGCCAAAAACATTTGCATTATCCTGAAAACCATTGGGAAAATTTTCTGGTACATATTCTCACAAATATGGAACCTTTTCAAGGTGCAAGTCACAGCATTTTATAAAAAGAACACCCTATCATCAGTCAAACATAGTAGTTTCATGATCTGGGGCTGCTTTTCTACTTTAGGACCAGAAGGACATGCCGTAGTAGATGTAACTATGAATTATGGTCTCTTGCAGAAAATCGTAAAAGAGAATGTCTGGCTATCAATTCATGACCTTAAGTCCAGTCACACTTGGGCCATGCATTCAGAAAATGATCTGAAACACATCAGCAAGTCCACCTCTGAGTGGCTCAAAAAAAGGGGTCTAGTCAAAGCCCGGACTTAACTCGAACTGAGAAGGGGCAGTGTGACCTTGAACAAATTGTTCATGCTCAAAACTCCTCAAATGAGGCTGAGGCTGTTTTTTGAATTTGGTTATCTTTGTTTGATACTGAAATTTGTTTAAGGATCTGAAATGGGACAAAACACAGAAGAACTCTGTAAGGGAGTAAATATCTTTTCATAGCACTATATTTGTTATTTTAGCACACTTGATCTACTCCAGTCTATGAGCTAAATAGTTTAGACATCTTATCTAACCATGCTGATTCCAGTGTTAATCATGTTACTGAATGTTTTGATGACAAGGACTCAGTCTGAGTAATCTGCCGTTCAAGATCTAAGCTCATTAGCTGTCCTGTTTTTATGCAGTTGTCTTCTCAGTTAGTTTAGGGGGGTTAAAAACATAACAGAGAATAATTCTCTAAGCTCTAAGACCAACACATGACAGAGATCTCTGTAGTAATCCCCTTTAGGATTTTCAAAAATTAAACAGCTTATTGATAAATAAATAAAACTATGAGTAGAACTTGAATTGTTTTCTTGCAGATCTGGTACTACACTAATGGGATCCTACGGGAAGCAGGCTTTGCAGAGCAATTACTCCCCTACATCACACTGAGCACGGGGGCTACAGAGACTCTGGCTGCCATCATCTCAGTGAGTATGACTCATGCCTTTATTTGTAAAAGCACAAAATAGTCTTTCTTATGTGCTGAAGAGATGAAATGGAATTATGAAGGCAGACAGGAGTTGACTCGGGTTGAATGGAGGTGATTCTTGTGCATTTTTATTAATATCCAGTGAAAACTGAGATTAATAAGAACAGGGCTACTGTTTTTGAACCAACCTACTTTTATCAATGTCTTATTTGTGTTCTAGCCGTGTTTCAGGCCAACATTTAAACAAACAACATCATTGAGTATGAGTATCATTTTGTTTTTATTGCTGTTTTTTATACTTATTATGACCTCCTAAAATGTATAGTGTTATAAGTCCTCCATGCACCAATCAATAGTTTCTTATGCTCTGTCCTAATCACTTTGAAGTATTGTTCTCGGTATACTGAGTCACATATAGTTTGCTATTGATCCAGGTAAGCAAATGAGGAACAACTTTTTAAGCTATATCATACGCCAGTCATCATGGAAGCACATTGCCAAGAACACACCTGCCGTTCTTCATGACCGACCCTGTTGAGGTCAGAACACAAAAGCTCTTTAAAACAAGGAACTCTGAAACAGAGAGGAAACTGCAGAGCAGACCCACGCTACTCTGAAGAGATTTCAGTGTGATTTTGTTTTCTGGTTCACAAAGAAATACAAAACAACTTTTTAATTTAAGCATGAATCTATGCAGTACCACATGTTGTCATATGTTGTTATCTGAACATAGCTGACACATTTTAAAATAATGTTTGGAAAGGTTAGCACCAAGGTGATATCTTAATGCTAACCATTTTTGAAAATCCCATTTATAATGATTAGCATCAGTGCTGTAATAACAGTCTTAAGCAGCAAATACTAATATATACAAGCTTACATGTATTTACATATTTACGGGCATATTCTCCCTATGGAGATGGCATGGCACCTATTTGTTGTAACTATGTAAACTGACTGAAACATTTAATGTGCACGTGTTGGGGTGGATTCTGCTTAGTCACCAAAAAAGATAACGTTATAGGTTTACCAAAGACATTTTTGAAATATGGGACAAAATGTATTCACCAAACTACTATAAAGGCTTGTACTAGACTGAAAAATTAGTTCGTCTGGGGACTTATTGGGTATAATTTATCAGGTTTTGCAATGAGCTTTTTTACAATTGACCTTTTTTTCTGCTTTGACTTCTGTTTTTTTTCCTGCAAGAAAAAAAGATTTTGAAGATTTTTTTTATGAAGCTTATGAGAATGTTCTTAAACATCTGACAGAAAAGAAAAAACATCCTACTTTAGAACCATTTTACAGCATCTGGATAGTAAATTTAGCTAAATGCCATCTTATATTAAAAGAGATTTGACAACAGTTGCAAAGCCTCATTGGACTATATTTTTACAATTTAGTATTTGTTAATGCTCTACTGATCTTTTGTTTGCTTTACTTTTTGCAGCACAGAATATCTTCATAACATGGGCAGAATCCTCTCAGAAGAAATGTGAAACTGCAGTAACATACCACACAGCACCTACCCTACATAGCTTTAGTTTTGCACATGCTTTTATCCAATTTAAACATTATTCCAGTAGTAGAGGGGGTTATTGTATTTAGAGTGTGTCCCCAGCTTTTATTTATTTAATTTATTTTTTATGACTTACAGATGTAAATATGCCAGAGTTGGCAAGGCAGCTTATTTTTATCCACTGTACTTTAAGAAGTTATATATACAGCACCAAGTACAATACATACACATGCCAACAAGGCTCAAATGAAGCTGTAAAGTAAAGCGCACAATACAAAGTGCACAGTGCAAAATGCTTTTGTTGTGTGGATCTCAGCTAAATATCAGAACACTACTATGGTTGGTTGAGAGAGATTGTTCTATTAATCCATAGTGTTTTGTAATAAATATACTTATGTCAACTGAGCTGTCCAAGTTTACTCTTCAAAAAACACTTCAAAATTTAGCACATTTAAAAAAAGGTTATATTTAATTTTTGTAGTTTACCACTGTCGCATATTAAACTAAATTAAAGTTGTTCTCTTGCCGCTTTCTGTATTGTTTCTGCAAGACAGGATTCATTCTGTAGCAGGAGCATGCAGTGTGAATCGTTAAATCTTCAGGCATTAGCAGAAAAAGTCTCAGTATCAGTAACATAAGACTGAAAGTATCAATTGTCACCCTGAGTGTCTTCTAGCAATGCCTCAGAATTGTTCCTAAAGCAGTAGGCCAGAGATCGAAACTTCTGACTATTAGATTCAAACACTGATTTTGTAATTCCAAAAAACCTAAAGCAGACTCTGACCCTTAGGATTTCTAACAAGAGAAGGCCTAACAACTCTTTATTAGGCAGCTCCTTTAATTTTAAGGCACAGTTTTGTTTTTTTATCCAGAGTTATTGTAACTTGTTTTCTATTTTTATTTAGTTTTAATGAAAGTATTCAGATGCTTTTAAATTAGGTTTTAGTTCATTAGTTATTAGTTTATGCCTTAATGAGTAGGACATTTAAAAGATTTCTTTTGGCAGATTTTTCTCCAAGGCATTGGAGTTACTCAAAATTTTGGTCCAGTTAAAGTGTACTCATACTCGTACTCGTCGTCTTCCGCTTATCCGGAAACGGGTCGCGGGGGCAGCAGACTCAGCAGAGACACCCAGACGTCCCTCTCCCCAGACACCTCCTCCAGCTCCTCCGGGGGGAGCCCAAGGCGTTCCCAGGCCAGCCGAGAGACATAGTCCCTCCAGCGTGTCCTGGCCCGTCCCCTGGGCCTCCTCCTGGTGGGACGTACCTGGAACACCTCCTGAGGAAGGCGTCCAGGAGGCATCCGGTATAGATGCCCGAGCCACCTCAACTGGCTCCTCTCGATGTGGAGGAGCAGCGGCTCTACTCCGAGCCCCTCCCGAATGGCCAAGCTCCTCACCCTATCTCTAAGGGAGTGCCCGGCCACCCTACGGAGGAAGCTCATTTCAGTCGCTTGTATCCGGGATCTCGTTCTTTCGGTCATGACCCAAAGTTCATGGCCATAGGTGAGGGTAGGAACGTAGACCGACCGGTAAATCGAGAGCTTCGCTTTCGGCTCAGCTCTCTCTTCACCACAACGGACCGGCACAGCGCCCCCATTACTGCAGCAGCCGCACCGATCCGTCTGTCGATCTCCCGCTCCATTCTTCCCTCACTCGTGAACAAGACCCCGAGATACTTGAACTCCTCCACTTGGGGCAGGAACTCCCCTCCAACCTGAAGAGGACAAGCCACCCTTTTCCGGTTGAGTACCATGGCCTCTGACTTGGAGGAGCTGATCTTCATCCCAGCCTCTTCACACTCGGCTGCGAACCGCCCCAGCGCATGCTGTAGGTCTTGGCTAGAGGGGGCCAGCAGGACCACGTCATCTGCAAAAAGAAGAGACGAAATCCACTCTTTCCCAAACCAGACCCCCTCCAGCCCTTGGCTGCGTCTAGAAATCCTGTCCATAAAAGTTGTGAACAGGACCGGTGACAAAGGGCAGCCGGAGTCCAACATGCACCGGGAACAGGTCCGACTTAGTGCCGGCAATGCGGACCAAACTCCTGCTCCGCTCGTACAGGGACCGGATGGCCCCTAATAAAGGGCCCCTGATTCCATACTCCTGGAGCACCCCCCACAAGGCATCACGAGGGACACAGTCGAATGCCTTCTCCAGATCCACAAAACACGTGAACCGGTTGGGCAAACTCCCATGAGCCCTCGAGTACCCTGTAGAGGGTATAGAGCTGGTCCAGTGTTCCACGGCCGGGACGAAAACCACACTGCTCCTCCTGAAGCCGAGGTTCGACTATCGGCCGGACTCTCCTCTCCAATACCCTGACGTAGGCCTCACCAGGGAGGCTGAGGAGTGTGATCCCCCTGTAGTTGGAACACACCCTCCGGTCCCCCTTCTTATGAAGGGGGACCACCACCCCGGTCTGCCAGTCCAGAGGCACTGTCCCCGACCGCCATGCAATGTTGAAGAGGCGTGTCAACCATGACAGCCCCACAACATCCAGAGATTTGAGGTACTCAGGGCGAATCTCATCCACCCCCGAAGCCTTGCCACCGCGGAGCTTTTTAACCACCTCGGTGACTTCAGCCTGGGTGATGAAAGAGTCCAACCCCGAGTCCCCAGCCTCTGTTTCCACCAGGGCGTGATGGCAGGATTGAGGAGATCCTCCAAGTACTCCTTCCACCACCCGATAATGCTCCAGTCGAGGTCAGCAGCCTCCCACCCCCACTATAAACAGTGTTGGCGAAGCACTGCTTCCCCCTCCGCTGGACGGTTTGTCAGAATCGCTTCGAAGCCAACCGGTAGTCCTTCTCCATGACCTCACCGAACTCCTCCCAGGCTCGGGTTTTTGCCTCTGCCACAGCCCGGGCCGCAGCACCCGTCAGCCCCCTCAGGAGTCCCACAACCCAACCACAGCCGATAGGACTCCTTCTTCAGCTTGACTGCCGGTGTCCACCACCGGGTTCTGGGATTGCCGCCGCGACAGGCACCGCAGACCTTACGGCCGCAGCTACGGGCAGCAGCATCGACAATAGATGCGGAGAACATGGTCCACTCGGGCTCTATGTCTCCAACATCCCCCGGAATCTGGTCAAAGCTCTCCCGGAGGTGGGAGTTAAATACATCCCTGGCCGAGGGCTCCGCCAGGCGTTCCCAGCAGACCCTCACTATGTGCTTGGGCCTGCCAAGTCTGTCCGGCTTTCTCCTCCTCCAGCGGATCCAACTCACCACATAAGGTGGTAATCAGTGGACAGCTCAGCCCCTCTCTTCACCCGAGTGTCCAAAACATGCGGCCGAAGGTCTGATGATACGACAACAAAGTCGATCATTGACCTCCTGCCTAGGGTGTCCTGGTGCCAAGTGCACTGAGGGTCACCCTTATGCTTGAACATGGTGTTCATTATGGACAATCCGTGACTAGCACAGAAGTCCAATAACAAAACACCACTCGGATTCAGATCGGGGAGGCCATTCCTCCTGATCACGCCTCTCCAGGTGTCACTGTCGTTTCCCACGTGGGCGTTGAAGTCCCCCAGCAGAATAATGGAGTCCCCGGGAGGGGCACTATCTAGCACCCCCGACAGGGACACCAAGAAGGCCGGGTACTCCGCATTACCGCTCGGCCCGTAGGCCGAAACAACAGTCAGAGACCTATCCCCGACCCGAAGGCGCAGGGATGCGACCCTCTCATCCACTGGGGTAAACCCAACACGAGACGTCTGAGCTGGGGGGCAACAAGCAAACCCACCCCAGCCCGCCGCCTCTCCCCGCGGGCTACACCAGAGTAAGAGAAGAGAGTCCAGCCCCTCTCAAGGAGATGGGTTCCAGAGCTCATGCTGTGCGTAGAGGCGAGCCCGACTATTTCTAGTCGATATCTCTCGACCTCCCGCACAAGCTCAGGCTCCTTCCTTCCAAGTGTTTCTTTTTTCAAACAGGAACGGTTTAGCAAAAGCAGTGGGAAATGTTCCCCGTCATCTCTCCTCATTAAATAACTATGTAACTCCTCATGTGGGACCCTCAGAATTTCTTTGATTCTTCTGAATATGAGCACATTAGCGATGATATTTGATCTTTGATAGATCAAAACTAAACTGAGCCACTCAGTCCTACAGTAACTGTGTCTCAAGTGCAGGTTGACTGACCTTTGGTGAATACCAACCTTCTTATACTGCTGAAAATGATGAGACACTGAGAAATGAAAAATGATTAAAATGACTAAATTAATTTCATTATTACTTAAGGCTGTAGGTATGGCAGCCCTGAAAGGCAAGTGAGATAAATTCGTTTTTGAAGGATTCTTTATCTAAGTCTGAGAAAACGTTTCTCATGACCTTAAAAGTAATCCACCAGTGAAAAATAAATAAATAAATAAAGACGTAAATAAACTAAAACAAAATATAATATTTCCCAGAAGTCAAAGAAAACATGTGAGCGTGACATGAGTTATGGAAAAAAACAGCTTATATATGTTGGACCACTTGTTTGCTGAATATTGGACCATTTACACATTGCTGGACACCACCAGGCCTTCCGACATCATCGGCCATTTTGTATCCAGTATTGTCCGCCACTACAAATCCCAGTGGGCACTGCGGCTGGTAGGACGGGGACGTCCCAAGTCTGACGTCACAAGAGGTCTGACATCACACGAGATTATATATGGAAGGCAGGCGCTTTAAACCTTGCCTTCAGCAGAGATCTCGACAGATTACCTCGCAACTGAAGCATCCTCTGGAGAAGAAGAGGTCCCATGTGGAGTCTTCATTTATTCTCCTTCGTTGGCCACGAAAAGAACGTTCATGACAGAAATTCCTGGAATAAGAAGGCCAGAAATTTCAACTTTACCGATCGAAGGTGGTAGTTTAACACGTAACCAAAAAAAACCCACGGAGTTTCAAGGAGACGGATCGCCACCTTGTTTTTTTTGTTCTAGTCGACTGCTGACGGTCAGATCATATTTTTCCCTTTCGCCAAGGAGGCCAAAGGACGAAGATTGACCGCTCTTCCCGAAGTTAACCGTGGACGCACGTTAACTTCCAACTTTCCCCCTCCTCCGCTCCCCCTCATGCTGGCAGCCCTGAAGAATTGCTCCACAAAGTAATACCCATCTTTTATTATTTTCTTTGATTTCTTTATTAGAAGTAGTCTGGGCAGGGTAGAGAGGGATAGGATTTTTAGTGCGATCAGAATTGCAACTTATAGTCTGATGTTATGAAATTGTATTTGCATGCAACATTGTATTGAGTCCTGAGGTCACCCCGTCTCACAAGTTGTCTTACCGGGCGAACACCGGAGCGCCGGTACTGGACTACGACAGTAACCTCATGGTGAAATTTACCATTTTCTTTGTTCCAACTTTACTGCTTGCTAACTTGCCGCCAAAAGGTTTATGACTCTTTGTCTAAGCTGAGTTTACAACTTTGCTGTGGGGGGTTTTATGACAGCCCGTGTCCCGCTGGGCTACGCTTCTGGCGGACTGTTTTCAAACCCCGTTCAACACACCACATCCCTTTGTCATATTACCACTTTTGCCATAACTGCTGGTTGATTCAATACACACACACTGCTGTTTTGCTTTATTTTGTTAGTTAGATATTTTGCCCTTTTGTGTAGAACTTTGCATGTTTGAGTAGGTGAAGATTATTGAATCGGGGAGTTGATTGTATCAGGCTGTATGATTTAATAAATTTTCACGTAGATAAAGAGAAGGCGCTTTGTGTTTATTTTGTGCAAGAGTGATTTGTCAGTCAAAAAAGTCAGGCAAAGTTCCCCACGTTTCGGCAGAAACGGTTGGTTAAACAGTGACATTTAATAATTGTAATTATCAGAGGCCTTTAGCCATAATTACAACACCAGAGGACAGCTCTGGTTTCAATTCATAAACGAGAATTTTGGTTAAGGAGTTAATTTTATCGGATTATGATTTTAATTATAATTCTTGATAAATATTCAATTAATCAATAATCTATAATTACAACATATATATAAAATTCTATGTAATTCTTTGTTAATTTATTAACAATCTTGAATTAATTGAAAGTATGAAGCAGTAGTACCAGACCTCCAATCCTTCGACTGTACATTTAACAATGCCTGCCAGTCAAAGCTAGTTTTACTTCAGTTTATCTAAAAAGGATTGTGGTTCATGAAGAGTTAAAACTCATGTTATTCCCTGTTCAATGTAGTTGTACAATTTAGTGATTTTTATTTTAGTGGGTTTTCACACCTATGCTTCTGGGAGTTATGTTATTAATCCAGCAACATCCATTTCTTCTTCAAGTAGCTAATTAGTGATGTTATTTAATATTTCAATTATTAATTGCTTCTTTATTTTCAGGGCTGATTAAAAAAATAACGTCCTTCAGGAATAAAACAGTATTTTAAAAAGTGAAGTGGAAAAGTTAAACTGGTCAAGATGTTCGCTTTTCTGATAATGTTTTTTCTTTAAGGAAAAAAAGATTTTTGTGTATATATAAACAAATAAAAAAAAATCTCCTCCCTCTCTCCCCCTTTTTATTTTACTTGTATATAACATTCAAGGTCATAATAAAAAGACCCTTCGTCATACTTAAACATATTCAGCATTTTTTCATTTGCCTTTCAGGGCTTCCGTATTTAAGTCTAGTTAAGCACAGTCTGTGAAGGCTGTAGGAGTAGCTTTATCTTTTTTTGTTCCTAAATGCATTTGTATGAGTTTGATATTCACAATCAGAAACACTTTGACTTTCAGTGAGAGAGATTCATTTGTTTTGTGATTTCAAGAGGTTCAAATATTTATGGAACTAACATGAAACCCTGCACCTGGCTTGAAGATGCTGATTTATTTCATTTAGATGGCAATTTTTCCAAGATGGGATTTGTCTCCAAAATATAGTGCCTACATTTTTGATGTGGGAAACGAATACACCAGAAGGTCTGCTTGGCTGTAGCATTTGCTTGATTTCAGTGGCGGTGGCTTTCCATTACATTGATCTGCCAAAATGCACAACTAACACTCCTTGCTCACATTTTACACATTTTAAGAAGGATGAATTGTGAAGAAATGAAAAGCTTTCCTGAGGCAGGTGACTTATTTTGTCCCTAATGTGATAGTGCCAACAATCTGTAAGGAAAAACGAACAGTCTGCTGGTATCCTCCAGTTCAGATTTAATGAGCTTTGGGAATACTCATGCTCCAAAGTGGCTGACCCAGAACACACTATCTTTTCTGGTATTCCCCCATCATGTACAATCAAATTTGGCTGCTTTCTTTTGTTCTCCTCCAGATTATCTTTGAAATTAGAGCAAAGCATTTTAGATGCAGTATATTTCTCTTATTGTGCCCTTGTGTGAGCTTTGACTGCAGAGCTATTGCTTATTTTCTTCTGACCTTTGCCTTCCTTTTAACTTTTTATTTGCTGCAGTGACAGCTTTGTTGTACCAAAGCAAAGGCTTTGGATCTGTGAAATATGTTCACATTTTGTTAGTGTTTGGTTCTTTTTATTCATAGATTTTGATCAGTTTGCTCCACATAAAAAGCAATACCAAGCTGACTAACAGAGAGAAAATGTGTGATAAGATTTGGCTTATGTAAAAGTTGATTTAAAAAAACAACATTTTTGAAAGTCAGTATTGGCCCACCAGGAGTGAACTATTATTAGGCTATGAGTAGGCAATGGATGTCTTTCTACCAGAAATATGACATGTGTTTTTTTCCTTCAAGCTATTACACCACATTGGGTTTTCAGCTTATTAAATATATTGAAAAGCTTCTTGAGGCACTTTTGCTTTTCTGTTACAAGGGCATCCTTTTGTTGGAACACTATTTTCCAATCTAATTATACTGATGAGATTAAAGAAGTTTTCATTGCTTTTATTTTCATTGATCCGATGGACTGGATTAGAACCTGTTTACACGGATGTGGACACATTTGTTGGGTCCCCCGGTACAGATTTCAAATACCTTGCATTCAGCTTCTATTGCTGTAGAATAATCGCACACTGAAGAAATTAGAAAATGCAAACCTTTCGTTTAAGTAAATTTGTGCAATTGCGAAAAAAAATCCCTTGTGGAGAAAAAAATGTTGTCACAATTTTTGGTTTCCCCAACAATCCCTACAGAACATTTTTATGATTTATTATATACTTTTTAAAGCTGATCAGAGTCTCTAGGAACCTCTTATAAGTAATCCGTTACTTCCTGTTTCCCTGTGGTATAAATATGTCAAAACACAGAGACCCATTTCTTGCAGCCACTGGCTCTAGAATGAATGAGGGCACGTATTTATCTCGTCACCAAGTATAGAGAGCAGGATAGTGAGGAACACATGGCAAAATTAACACAAAATGGTTCTCCAGACTCAAAATCTACTTTCTTTAATGATTACCTCAGTACCCAGATCTGTCTCCAAAAGAGCAAATTTCGGGTGAAAGTTGGTCTTTAGGAATCTAGGATTTATGATCTAACAGAAAGTTAGATCATACAGAAAGAGGAATCTTGTGAAGTGCCATAGCAGAACACAAAGTCCTTTCCTAGTGGCAAAAGGTGGGTGATCTTTGAAGAGTCACTCATCTCTGTGCTCAAGAAAGTTTTAGTCATCCCTGCAAAATAAATTTGTATTGTGAATTGGGCTTTGTTTGGGCTGTATTTCCTAACTCTTTGATGATTTGATTATGTTCTGCTTGGAGGAGACAATGAGTAGGAAGATTTGTTCTTCCAACACAACCATCTGTCAGAAGGACTAAAGAAGAAACTATGAATTTCCTTAAATAATTTGGAAAGGTTGAGTAATTTAAAACATTAAGAAGTATGCTAAAAGGCTTCTGTTTTTGAATGGGAGAGGGAAAAGCCTTTCTGCTTAAAATGCATGCACTTTTTCAATCTTGTGAATACCAGTGGAATGCGAATGATTAAACTTATATTTAAAAAAATAAAGATATGTGCAACTTTCTACAAAAATATTGATCTACAATTTCATTTTTATCTTGCTTTATATATTCTTCCTACCCTAAACATCAAATTAACAGGATTCTACATATCAGCTTTGCCTTATATTTATGTTCTCAAAACTAAGTTCATCCTCTTCCTACAATTGTTTCATATTCTACATATGTTTTAACTTAACTGCTTTTATAAACCTACAGTGTAACCCTTTGTCTTTAAAGTTTGTGTAATACAGTCAATCTGTATGTAATTTAATCTCAGCATAAATCCAGCTGTTCTGTGAAGTCTTCAGAAGTTCATTAGAGTACCTTAGTGTACAAACAGCAAAAAGGAGACCAAGGAACACAGCAGACAGACCAGGGATGAGGTTGTTGAGAGGTCCAAAGCCAGGTTGGGCTATAAAACAATATCCCAAGCTTTGAATATCATACAGAGCACTGTTCAGTCTATCATATGATAATAGAAAGAGTATGGCACAACTGCAAAACTTACCAAAACTTGCCCTTCCAACTAAACTGATGGTAACTCTGCAGGAGCTGCTCAATTCAGGTGTGGCTACATGGCCAAACACTAACACCGAAACATGATGGTGTCAGCGTCATGCTGTGGGGATGCTTTTCTTCAGCAGGGACAGAGAAACTGGTCAAAGCTAATATGTAGATGGTTAATAATAACAGCAGAACAATCTAGGCAGAAAACAGGTTAGAGACCACAAAAGACTTTAGACAAAGGTTGACATTTCAGCAGAACAATGACCCTAAACATACAGAAATGTTTTTAATCAAAACATATTCATGCGTTGAAAATCTCAGTCAAAGTCCAGACCTAAATCCAGAATCTGTGGCAAGAGCTTTTTTGCAAAAAAGAATGGACAAAATTTCAGTCTCTATGTGTGAAGCTGGTAGTTGTTACCAGAAAACAGATTGCAGATTTTAACAGAGAAATAGATAATTCTACAAAGGATTGATTCAGGGGGGCTAAATACAAATCCACACCACACTTTTCTGATTTTTATTTGCAAAACATTTTGAATACTGTTTACAATTTCCCCTGCGCGACTGTTACAACTACTGTTTTGTGTGTATCTAACAACAACTAATTCCAATAAAATACATTGAAGCCGGTGTTTCTTATGTGACAAAATAAAAAAATTACCAAGGGGGATAAATACTTTTGCAAACCGCTGTATTCTGAGGCAGCAGAGGAAAGAAAGAAAAAAAAATACTGACATGGTTATGAACCTTTAAATGCAACGTGTTATCCACTGACCTCCTGCTCTCTTTTCTAGTACCCCACTGGGCAAAAGCCTTTTCTATGCAGCATGCTTGTCACTATTCAGCTGGCTAACAAACCAGAGCGGAGGATTTTGTGCCACTCCACATTAATTCACACACATCCGGCCATGTCGTCACAATCTGCAGCCCTTTGGCAAGTTAAGAGTTTAAACACAAACAAGTGATCATGCAATGAAAAAAACTGACCTTGTTTCGGTAATGACGCACATTATGTGACAGAATTATAGAACAGGTAATTTAGAAAGCAAAGGCCTTCAAGTGAAAATATGTTCATTAAAATTTCTGTGTCGTGTCGATGGGAAAAGCAATGAGAGAAGAATAGGATAATAATCTTGCAGGAAAGCAAGTTTTAAACAATCCGTTGTTTGTTTTGCTGCTATGCTCCAGGGACCAGTGCGACATAAAATCAACAACAACAACAGAGACAACAGCAGACTGCTTCTCATGTCAATAAATATAAATTTTGCCTGCAACACAACTTGGGTGTGAAAATGACCACAACCACACTGTTGTCATAATTTTTTGTTAGGTTTTTCACTGAAATCCCAATAGTGCGGATTTTGGAGTAAATGGAAGGCCGGAGCTCCCTCAAGCTGTAGCCAGCTGTCTAAAATGATTCATCCTCTTTCTGATGTGATGAATTGTGACCACACATTTTAATCCTTCCAACCGTGAGCGCTGAACTCACCAGACTGTCGTGTCTGTCAGGAAGTTGGATAGAGCATTGATTTGTGAGTAGAGATGCACTGATCAGTCTTTTATCGGCAGATAAAGATTCCTAGTTTTCCCTCAGGTCTTCCCTGCTCAATTTGGTTTTGATAGATTTTCTTTTTTTAAAGGACTACAAAACAAAACCTACTTGTGTAAACTTTGTTTTAATTCAACAATTACTTTTTGTAACACATTTTGACCATAAAGTAATAAAGTGTAATGGTTCCTCGATGGAGTTATAGCATTCTCAATGTCTTCGTCAAAGACATTCCATAATCCCTAATAGACATGGACTGATATAAAATTCTCACAGAATGATAACATTGAATGAAAAACCTCTGTTTCACAATGTTGCTACAACACAAAGGTAGCTATCATCCTACTGCTGCTAAAACACTAATAAAACACATTGGTTATTATAGCTATAATTAGTTATAACATTTAGATGATGCTTTTGAGTTTCATACATAGCTTAAAGTTACTAGCAACACCTTCCTGTAAGACTATTTAAACCCATTTTGAATATAGTCAGTCATCCATGTATGCCATCTATTTTTGTCTTTTTTTGTTAAGTCATATTTACAATATTAAATCAAATTTATAATATTAAAGGAATATCAAATTAAGCTATCAAGTGCACCTCTTTGGTGACATCACTTAAGGCTTGAGCCAACCAATCAGTTCTTTTGACTGCATTTATATTTTTTGTTATGTTTAACCTTCTTTATTTGCATGTTTTTAATGAAACTCCTCACTCAAAGCTGTAATCTGCAGGGCCATGGAAGGAAATAAAATGCTGAGTGGTGTCCAATGTCGTAACTCAAAGGCTGGTCTCCGGCAGGTTCTAGATGTATCCCTGGTTCAATAGATGTGAATATAATGAATGGGTTCTTCCCAGCCCTGTGCAGAACCTGATAACATGTTCATAAGTAGGCCTTGTCCATTGTCTGAAGGCATGCCACGGTTTAAAATGTTACGTTTCACTTTTTTTATCACTCCTATGGTACACTGCGATGGTAGTTTGCTGAACTAGCATACAAACTAAAGGAGTGTTGCTCATTTCTCTTATAAATATGATACAATATTCCTTTATTGTCAGAACAAGTCGGAAATTTGTCTTGCATCATATTACTTTTATTTACAGACATATACACACAGTCACAGAATGAATCAAAAGGTACACATTGTACAGTAAAATGAGCAGATGATGGCATTCCATTCTGGTTAATGTTCCATGTTTAGCTTCAGAATTGACTGATATACAAAAGCATTTCTCAGCTTAACCTTAGTAAACTGGGAAACCCTGTACCTTCAGCCTGATTGTAATAGTCTATGTTCATGATTCAGAGCACGGTCGGGATTAGAGGCAATGCCATTAGCTAATCTCAGTATATTTTTATGGTAAAAAGAATCATAAAGTCTTTCGACCAGGGTTGGCTTACAATCTTACTGCTAATTTTCATTTAATGAAGCAATTTAGATTTTTCAGCTATGAGCAGACCTTTATACTATGTGGTACTGCAAAACATTCATTATCACTGAAGTATACAACAAAAGAATAACTTTTAAATCTTGACACTGACATGACACTGACATTTATCTCACTACATGTGACTGAAGTAGAAGTTAATACTCAGTCAGTCAGTCATTTTCTACCGCTTATTCCATAGTGGGTCGCGGGGGAGCTGGTGCCTATCTCCAGCAGTCTATGGGCGAGAGGCAGCGTACACCCTGGACAGGTCGCCAGTCCATCGCAGGGCAACACAAACAACCATGCACACACTCATTCATACACCTATGGGCAATTTAGAGTGACCAATAAACCTAACAGGCATGTCTTTGGACTGTGGGAGGAAGCCGGAGTACCCGGTGAGAACCCACGCATGCACGGGGAGAACATGCAAACTCCATGCAGAAAGACCCCTGGCTGAGAATTGAACCCAGAACCTTCTTGCTGCAAGGCAACAGTGCTACCAACTGCGCCACCGTGCAGCCCAGAAGTTAATACTCAATATCTTAAAATGTATTTAGCTGAACGAAGAAATAAATCATCATCCTGTGTATACGAATTTGCTGACTTTTTAAACAGTGAATGTCAATATGCCCACCCCGTTCCCTTGCTCTTCATGTGTGTCTATGTATCAAAATACCATCAAATAAATGTCATAAACAACATTTTTATAACTGTAATAATCTTCATATTACTTTTGCAGCACTGATTGTTTCTTTTGCATTTGAAGAAAAAGCAATAAGATTATGTTAAACATTCATTTTCTAAACCAGGGCTGGTGCTTATCTCCAGCAGTCTACGGGCAGGGTCCATCGCAGGGCAACACAGAGACATACAGGACAAACAAACACACACTCATTCACACCCAAGGTGACCTAACAGTCACGTGTTTGGACTGTGGGAGGAAACCGGAGTACCCCGTGAGAACCCACGCATGCACGGGGAAAACATGCAAACTCTATGCAGAAAGATCCCCGGCCGGGAGTCGAACCCAGGATCCAGCAAGGCAACAGTGCTACCAACTGCGCCATCGTGCAGTTCCTCATCTTAAACATTTTTTTAAATTTTTTTGTGTCACACCATAGTATTTCTTGCCAAAGTTATCATACGATACCGACCCATGCCTGCTCAACCAATCAGCTAAAACATGCAGCCCCAGTTTGGAGTGTGTCTTCCATTATTAGCTTATCACCTTATTTTCGTTGGTAAAATAGAGCAGAGCTAAAGGAACATTGCATTTGTCATCTTTCCTGCTGTGTTTTAGTTGCAGAGGAAGCTGTTCTTGTCACATAGCTTTTAGGAAACACAATAATTAATGATAACACATGAAAACACAGATCTCCAAAGCTCAACTGGCTTTATGTACATGGAGGAGTGAACACTAAATGAAACAGAAATTCATACGATGACTCTGTTTCTGTCTCCATGGTGTTGTCTGATGCTGGTGATAAATTATTCAGGCCTGTAGAAGACAAACTTCTGTTACCTCTCTTATCAAATTCTCTCTCTCACTGACAAACACGTGTTCAGCCTCATAAATATCCATTATCGCAAAATTTCCGGGACCCCTAATGAGCTGGGTGTTAGCTGCTGGTTGATGTTTGTGTGAGGATGCAAGATAGTGCAGTGTCGGTAGTGTCTGGGAGAGAAATGCCTCGTGCCTGCAGGGACATTGGCCACTAGGATGCGCACACATACACATTCTGGGTACTGAGTAAATTCCTTTGCATGTAGAGGAAGTCCAAATTGAACAGAGACACAGTCTGAGGCATTCCAGTAGGAAAGTTCTAGAAAACAGGAAAATAATAAATCAGTAATGCCCCCCTAAAAAGTTCAACTCAAACTGATCCATCCCAGTGGAAGACAGATAAATTTCATACAAAGAGCAATAACTTTTTTTCCCCCTTCAGTCTCATAAAATTCCACTGGTTCAGATCTATTGAAGCGATGCTAAAAACTCTCAGAGGCAGATGAAACAAGGCCAGAAGGTGTAGCCTCTGCTTTGCTAAAGCCTCGATCTCATGCCTGCTGCTTGATCTGAAATCCTGAGAGGAGCCCAGGTGATGGCTGAAGGGGCCCCAGAATTATTGATAAGACAGAGACACTGTGGTGCATGAAGAAATGCACAGAAAAAAAACAAAAAAGCAAAACAAATCACATAAAGACAGTAATATATTGTTTGTAAGGATACCAGAAATTAGCGATTACTCAGAAGGCTTCTTACCCTTGAGATATAAAAGTAAATGGCCAGAGATGCATTTTTTTTAGGAACCGCACAAGTATCATGTAAAAACACCAGAATACAAGAAATATTAATTTCCATGTCAAGATTTTGCCCTAATACGAAGTTTTTACCCCTCCTTGAACTGCCACCTTAACGCGGTGGAGGGGTTTGAGTGCCTAAATATCCTAGAGGCTATGTTGTCTGGGGCTTAAATGGTGCAAAGAGGATTGGGCGTCAGACGACGTTGGAGACCTCGGCAGCCCGATCCCCGGATGCTTAGGCTGGCTCTAGGGACGTGGAATGTCACCTCACTGGGGGGGAAGGAGCCTGAGCTTATGCGGGAGGTCGAGAGATATCGACTGGAAATAGTCGGGCTCACCTCCACGCACAGCGTGGGCTCTGGAACCCATCTCCTCGAGAAGGGCTGGACTCTCTTCTACTCTGGAGTGGCCCACGGGGAGAGGCGGCGGGCTGGAGTGGGTTTGCTTGTTGCCCCCCAGCTCAGCCGTCTCGTGTTGGGGATTACCCCAGTGGATGAGAGGGTCGCATCCCTGCGCCTTCGGATTGGGGACAGGTCTCTGACTGTGGTTTCGGGCCTACGGGCCGGGGGGTAGTGCGCAGTACCCGGCCTTTCTTGGCGTCCCTGTCGGGGGTGCTGGATAGTGCCCCTCCCGGGGACTCCGTTATTCTGCTGGGGGACTTCAACGCCCATGTGGGAAACGACAGTGACACCTGGAGAGGCGTGTTCGGGAGGAATGGCCTCCCCAATCTGAATCCGAGTGGTGTTTCATTATTGGACTTCTGTGCTAGTCATGGATTGTCCATACTGAACACCATGTTCAAGCATAAGGGTGTCCATCAGTGCACTTGGCACCAGGACACCCTAGGCAGGAGGTCAATAATTGACTTTGTTGTCGTATCGTCAGACCTTCGGCCGCATGTTTTGGACACTCTGGTGAAGAGAGGGGCTGAGCTGTCCACTGATCACCACCTGGTGGTGAGTTGGATCCGCTGGAAGAGGAGAAAGCCGGACATACTTGGCAGGCCCAAGCGCATAGTGAGGGTCTGCTGGGAACGTCTGGCAAAGCTCTCGGCCAGGGATGTATTCAACTCCCACCTCTGGGAGAGCTTTGACCAGATTCCGGGGGCTGTTGGAAACACAGAGTCCGAGTGGACCATGTTCTCCTCATCTATTGTTGATGCTGCTGCCCGTAGTTGCAGCCATAAGGTCTGCGGTGCCTGTCGCGGTGGCAATCCCCGAACCTGGTGGTGGACACCGGCAGTAAGGGATGCTGTCAAGCTGAAGAAGTAGTTCTATCGACTGTGGTTGGCTTGTCGGACTCCTGAGGCGGCTGACGGGTACCATGAGGCCAAGCGTGCCGCGGCCTGGGCTGTGGCAGAGGCAAAAACCCGAGCCTGGGAGGAGTTCGGTGAGGTCATTGAGAAGGACTACCGGTTGGCTTCGAAGCGATTCTGACAAACTGTCCAGCGCCTCAGGAGAGGGAAGCAGTGCTGTGCCAACACTGTTTACAGTGGGGTTGGGAGGCTGCTGACCTCGACTGGGGACATTATTGGATGGTGGAAGGAGTCCTTCGAGGATCTCCTCAATTCCCTGGTGGAAACACAGGCTGGGGACTCAGGGTTTGACTCTTTCATCACCCAGGCTGAAGTCACCGAGGTGGTTATAAAGCTCCGCGGTGGCAGGGCTTCGGGGGTGGATGAGATCCGCCCTGAGTACCTCAAGTCTCTGGATTTTGTAGGGCTGTCATGGTTGATATGCCTCTTCAACACTGCGTGGCGGTGGGGACAGTGCCTCTGGACTGGCAGACTGGGGGGGTGGTGGTGGTTCCAACTACAGGGGGATCACACTCCTCAGCCTCCCTGGTAAGGCCTACGCCAGGGTATTGGAGAGGAGAGGCCGGCCGATAGTCGAACCTCGGCTTCAGGAGGAGCAGTGTGGTTTTCATCCCGGCCATGGAACACTGGACCAGCTCTATACCCTCTACAGGGTACTCGAGGGTTCATGGTAGTTTGTCCAACTGGTCCACGTGTTTTGTGGACCTGGAGAAGGCATTCGACTGTGTCCCTCATGGTGCCCTGTGGGGGGTGCTCCAGGAGTATGGAATTGGGGGCCCTTTATTAGGGCCATCCGGTCTCTGTACAAGCGGAGCAGGAGTTTGGTCTGCATTGCCAGCACTAAGTCGGACCTGTTCCCGGTGCATGTTGGACTCTGGGAGGGCTGCCCTTTGTCACCGGTCCTGTTCATAACTTTTATGGACAGGATTTCTAGGTGTAGCCAAGGGCTGGAGGGGGTCTGGTTTGGGGACCAGTGGATTTCGTCACATTTTTTGCAGATGACGTGGTCCTGCTGGCCCTCTCTAGCCAAGACCTACAGCATGCGCTGGGGTGGTTCGCAGCCGAGTGTGAAGCGGCTGGAATGAAGATCAGCTCCTCCAAGTCCGAGGCCATGGTTCTCGACTGGAAAAGGGTGGCTTGTCATCTTCAGGTTGGAGGGGAGTTCCTGCCTTAAGTGGAGGAGTTCAAGTATCTCGGGGTCTTTTTCACGAGGGAGGGAAGAATGGAGCGGGAGATCGACAGACGGATTGGTGCGGCTGCCGCAGTAATGGGGGCACTGTGCTGGTCCGTTGTGGTGAAGAGAGAGCTGAGCCGAAAAGCGAAGCTCTTGATTTACCGGCCGGTCTACACTCCTACCCTCACCTATGGCAATGAACTTTGTGTCATGACCGAAAGAACAAGATCTGAAATGAGCTGAAATGAGCTTCCTCCGTAGGGTGGCCCGGTCCCGTTTAAAGAGGAAGACGACGAGTACGAGTACGAGTAAGAGTACGAGTACGAGTACAAGTTTTTTTAAAAACCTTCAATAAACTAACCAATGTTTCGGTGTAGTTAACATCTGGGTCACCCGATGTCATTCTTTGATCTTTGTGTCTGTCCTCCTAGTTAACAATTAGGCTAGCTGAGTTTCAGGCTTAAGTTAACACTATGCTGGCTGAGTGATCTCTTATTCTAAAGAATAAGAGATCACTCGGGGAATTCCGAGTCAGACAAATGTTTTTTGTTTTACTTGAAGCATACCACCTTGGCAGAGGGAGTGATCTTTCTGGACAGGCTTCATCCAGACATATTTGAGTCAGAATGTTACTCTGATGATCTACGAACCATGATGGACCATAACATGGGCACAGAGGCTGAAAGATGTGCTGCCAAAGATCATTATTATCTTCAGAACCCAAACTGGTATGACTCAATTTCTAGTACAGCACACCTTGCTCATGATCTTGTAAGAAGAATAAACCTTAGTCCTGTTTCATGTGCACTCATGTTGGAGCTACATGGTTTGAGAGGACCAGTCGTCAGTCTGTCTGCTTGGTGATTTTTTTCATGGTGGATGACGTTTTATATATGATTGGTATTTGAAAATAAAATCTGTCCATTCCAGTCCACCAGTGGTCCTCTTCATGACCTGCTACCATGTGTTTTGCATTGGGGATTTCATTTGAACCTAATGGTGTTCTCAACATATGGTTTTTGAGATTTTCTGCAGCTGTTCAGAATAAAAATAAACCCTAATGAAGGACAAATGGGAAAAAAGAGAAAAATGAAATAATTGTGCATTGAATGCATTGAGACATATGAAGACTGCTTTTTAGACTAATGCCTACTATGCTAACTCATGCTAACTCAAGATGGCGCCGCAGATGGTCGCCTCGGCGTTTGGGGGCG